>RJWM01006290.1:0-85330 GCA_004363535.1 Dasyprocta punctata | reverse complement strand
GGCCCTGGAGAATGGCAGACGGCGGGTGGGGGAGTTGTCAGTAGTAAGGAGGTTGTGAAACAGTCTTTCCAGTCTTTCACTGCATCAGGTATGCATTAGAAGTGTTTGATGTGCAAATTCCAGACCTCTCTCCAGTCATAATGAATCAAAATCACTGAAATCAGTGCCTGGAATTCTAGATGTTTTATGTTTTGTTTCGATTGTTCTGTCTTTGTTTTGAGATGGGGTTTCACTATGTAGTCCAGGCTGGTCATGAACTCACTCTGTATCCCAGACTGACCTTGAACTCAGGATCCACCTGCCTCGGCCTCCTGAGAGTGCTGGGATTATAGACATGTATTATCATGCTCAGTGAAATCTACATTTTAAGAGAAGCAAACCACTTGAATGTGAGACTACAGACAGAGATAAAAATGTAGGCAAAAAAAAAAAATAGAATGTAGGCAAAGAGACAAATTAAAGGTCTGTGTGTCATGCTGAGGTTTTGGATTAGGCAGAGCCATGGAAAATCAGATTTGGGTTTTCAGAAAGATCTCTCTTGGTAGTGTAGAAAATGGAATGAAGGAGATTTTCAAGGATGAGAACAGGGTCTGGTGGTGGTGAGTGTATATTCTAGCAGGGAGATGATATATATCCTAAGTGAAGATACTCCTGAACTAAGATGATGAGCTGTGGTAGAAGGGAGGATGGTAGAAATACCAGTGTATAATATGTGGGACCATCAGAACCTTGTGAGAGGTGGTCTGTGTGTGTAGGTGGGCTGGAGGAGCATTTCAGAATCAGAGAAGAGTCTGCACTTTTGCATTGGCAAGAAGAACTGGTCAGAACTCTTCGATGAGCTGTTCTTTATAAGGGAGAGCTACCAAGAGCAGTGGTCATATACCACCCATCTTTCCCAGATTCCCCAGAGGAAAGCAGGGACTTCAAAATGGTGTAACAGGGGCAACAACACCTGCAGATAATGAGAACATGGCTACGACTCCCTCTTGTGTGACACTTACCGGTAGTGATTGTAACAGAAGACAGAGGTTTGGAATTTTGATTTTGAATATAAGTTGCAATGCAGAGAATTAAGAAGTATTGTACTAAAGCAAAGTACTGAATTATTCAGTACTTTGTTGATAAAGAAGCCTGGCTGGATTATGAAGAAATGAAGTAAAAATCTTAGTCTTAGGGCCAAAAACCATGAAAGGAAGATAAAAATTAAAACTCTATACTCATCTATCAGCTAGGGAAGTGACTGAAAGTTTCTGGACAAGCACCACAGTGTCTTTCTTCTACATGATGTCATTCAGTTAGAACAAGGTCTATAATAGCCAGCTACTGAATTACTCCATTTTTCCACAACTAACTGACTTTTACTGTTTTGTTTGGTCTTGGCCTCTCTGTTGCCTAAGAGATTCCTATCTACTTGTTCAACCCTTTACAGTTACTCTTAGCAAGAAGGTTTTTGTTTGTTTGTTTGTTTTGTTTTGTTTTGTTTTTTAAATTGCCAGTGAGTAAGTGGGAGTCAGCGGTTCCACTCATTTCCGCATCCTTGTGTTGGTAAATTGGTAAGATCACTGCATGTTTCTTTTGAACATTTCTTTGTTCCCCATGCTGATAACAGTATTTAGCAGGACATAGTAAGACTTAATTTTATTAAATGTCCTTGAGAGAGACCCTTGTTCTCTTAGGTTAAAGTGTGGGACTTCTATAGTGACTTATAATTTCTTAACCTGGCCTTCAGATTTTTCCTCCAAGGAATTTTTCTTTATTCCCTTCCATTGTTACTTTGAAAGGAATTAAGCATAATGTCAACTTTGTAAATTTTTTTTTTTACTGTACACAACACATTTATAGGCTATGAATTAGTATTGAAATATTGTTACCTGCTCAACAGGTTACATCACTGAGCATCACTCAGGCTGTGAGTTTGTTTGCAGGTGTCATTTCAGCCAGTGAGTTCTTGTGTTGAATAAATTTGATGAAATTGTCAATTTTACAAGGGCTTTATTTTATTTTATTTTATTTTTTTGGTACCAGGGATCGAACTCACAACCTCATGCTTGGCAGGCAGGCACTTGTGCCGCTGAGCTAAACCCCTGGCCCCAAAATTTTCAATTTTATATTTTCTCTTACATTATCTTATAAAAAGTAACAAAAAAAATTTGCCCACCTTTTATTTAAATAATTGACCTGGTAGGTGGTTAAACTAATTCTGTGTTACTTTTCAAAATAAATTCTTTTGCAAAAATGTAAATACTACGATTAGAAAGTATCATTTATATTTGTATTATGTGACTTGTATTGTAAATAAAAGCATTGCATTGTAAATAAAAGCAGATTTTGGAACCAGCTGTGCTAAGTTCTAATCCTGTCAGCCCCTTCTTTCTGGCTGACTTTGAGCAAAATACTTGACTTCTTTGTGCTGTGAAGATCTTAATAATAGGCTTTTTATGAGATTGAAATAGTGATGTGTGTGCCTGGTTCACAATTAATGTTAGTTATTTTCCTTCATCTAAATCATCATTTATTCTATTTTTATAACAGTCAAGCCTTATTTTTCAGAGGTTTACTATAGTCTTCTCTACCTGGTTGACTGTGAATATCTGATGTTTTGAACTAGAATGATCATGAGCTAAAACAGAAAGTGATTTTAGGGTCTGGGAATGTGGTAGAATTCTTGCCTTGTATGTACAAGGCCCTGAGTTTGATCCCCAGCACCATAAAAAGAAAGAAAAAAGTAATCTTAAAATCCTTTTCTTGATTCTGAACTTTTGTTTTTAGTGACAGTTGCAAAACTTTGGAATTTTCCACCTCTCACTTTTGGCCTCATATATGCAAATGAGAACCATTGGGTAATCCAAGGAGACACTGGGCAGGACAATTATTTGACCTACATTCCTTTAGTCTGCTATTCAAGAGGCTTTATTCATATTTGGGTGTGCAATCTCAAGTACTACCAGCAAATTCCATCTCCTCAGGCAGTCTTTCTTCCCAGTTACTAGATGCGGCACTTGTGAGGGCACTCAGGCAGGCACAGGCATCCTGCCTTGGCTGCTATAAGGGAAAAGGAAGGAGAAGTGCTACCACGTGGCACAGTGTGATAAACTCTGGGACTCAAATCCTAACCCTAAACAAATTACATAACCCCTCGAAGCCTCACTTTCTCATCTGTGAAATCATAGAATGGAGGATTGCAAAACACATGGCATTCAACTTGACACAAAATAAAATGTGTTTATCCAGTAAAAGTTTCTTCACAGTCTCCTTAAGGAAAGTGCTGGGGACCCAAGGAACGGAGGCCACAAATAGATAAGCCTTACAGAGTTAACTGGCTAGCTAACCGTGAGTCCAACGGGTTTTGCAAATAGGCACAGTAAGCACAATATGAGGGAATGAAGGATGGTGATGAGAACACATCGAGGACGTAGACTGAGATTTATTGGATGAGTAAGGAGTTTGCCACATAGTCAGGTGAGAAATGGGAAGGAGAGAGCTGGGCACACAGCAGTTCATCAGAAAGGCCAGCTTGGATGCAGAGAGACGGGTTGGGACCAGATCAAAAAAGTGCATTCTCAGCCACACTAGAAATTTTGGAATTAAAACTAAGAAAAATGAGAAACTTATTGCGGCATTTTAAGTGAAATGATATGATAGATTTTAAGCCTAAAGAGATCAGTCAAGGTAGAGATTGGATCTAAGGAGAAGACACCAAAGCCTGGGGTTCAGTTGGGTTTCCAGTTGAAGTCTTTCAGGTAAGAGACAGTGGAGACCCCATCTCTAAAAGCAGAGGATTCTAAAAAGAAAGTGGTGCTCTGATTCATTCCTTTATATCATACATATTATTGACCACCTGGTATGTGTCGGGCACTGTTTTAACCCCCAAAGATGCAATAATGAAGTCCCCATCTCAATGGAGCTACATTCAACCTACCACATAATGAATCCATGAATGAATGCATATAAATGAAACACATTGTATGAGTTACCTTTCCATTGCTGGGACAAAAGGCCTGACCTACACAACTTAAAGGAGAAGAGATTTATTTTGGCTTACAATTTCACAGGTTTCAATCAGTGGTTAGCTGGCTCCAAGGCAGAAACACCACGGCAGAGGAGCCTGGCAGAGAAAAGCTGCCCACCTTCTCAGTATCCAGGAAACAGAAAGCAAGGGAAGAGCCAAAGGAAGGGGCCAGGGACCAGTTGTAGTCCCCAAGGTCACACTTTCATGATCCACCCAGACGTATTCAAAAGTGTGCCATACTAATCCCTAGGTATCTCTCAAGCCAATCAAGTTGGCAGTCAACATTAACCATCACACAGACATTGCACTGATTTTATGATGGATTTGATGTCCAATCCCTGAGCCCACTTTTAAAATAAGAGGTCAAGTGTAGGTGAGCAGGTGTTTCTCAGGCCAGCCTCCTTACAACATGGTCCTTCTGGGTATATCTCTGACCCGATGACATCTTGCTTGTATCCCAAGAGCTACAGTCTTTGAATCTGCCCTAGAAGCCCCTCTTGGGGATGTGCCTCCCCACAACAAGTGAGGCAAAAAAGGACTGATTCAAAACTACTGAGACCCAAGGTCACAAACTCAAACACATACCGGGAGAGAATATCATTATGAGTTTTATGTTGCACAGATGGTGCCTGACGCTAGAAGGTGACTTGGCAGTGAGACCATTGGGTCTGAGGAACTCCAACCTCTGTAGCAATGGATGCTGTGTGGCTATATGAGTATGATTCTCCACATGTGGCTTTTGCCAACTGGAAGGAAAACTAAACCATGCCAGATCTTTGCTTTGTGTTATGGACCCATGACGTGCAATTACAATAATTTTGATTCTTACAGAAAGAAAAATACGTACAACATTCAGTTATCTGATTTTTGACAAAAGGACCAAAAGCGTGCTGTAGAAAAGATAACCTCTTTAACATGGTGCTGGGGAAACTGGCTATCCACATGCAGAAGATTGAAGTTAGACTCATATCTGTCACCATTTGCTAAACTAAAATCAGAATAGAGCTAAATACTAAAACAGAAACACAACCTGCTGCAAGATAAAATAGGTAAAACTCAATGTCATAGGCATAGGCAATGACTTTCTGTATAAAACCCCATTGCACAAGAAATAACATCAAGAGTCAACAAATGAGGTCATATCAAATTAAAAAGCTTTCACACAACAAAAAACAAAACAAAACAACAACAACAAAAAAACAGCTAACAGAGTGAAGAGATATCCTACAGAATGGGACAAAAATTTGCTAGCTGTTCCTTGGATAAAGAACTAGTATCTAGAATATATAAAGAACCAAAAAAAGCTAGACCATCCCCCAAATAAAAGAATCAATTAAAAATGGGGAAGCGAAATGAATACACATTTCTCAGAAGTGCAAATGACCAATAAATACACGGAAAAAAAGTTCAGTATTGCTGGCTAGAAATGCACTTTAAAACAAACTGAGATTCCATATTACTGCAGAAAGAAGGGCTATCATCAAGAAATCACAAAAGCTGGGAGGCTGGGGGTAGGGGCACAGAGGAACTCTTCCATGTCCCTGATAGGAATGTAAACTAGTGCTACCATTATGGAAATCAGTATGGAAATTCCTAAAAAAGAAAAAAAAAAAACCACTAAAACTAGAAATTCCATTTGACCCAGACAGTCCTTTTCTTGGCATCTTTCCAAAAGAGTTAAAGCCATCGTATTACAATGATATATGCATACCCATATTTATAGCAATACAATTCATAATAGCTAAATCTTGAAGCACAAAACTTTCTTTTTAATGAAGTAAGAGAAACTAGTAGTATATATGTAACAAATTGGCATACAAAAATATTTTTGAAACAACAGAATAGGTATTTTGGAGAATTCTTTGAATTCTCCATACTTCCTCTTTGTCTGTCTTCTACTATCTGTTTGTTTCTCCTTAGTAAGAGTATCTTTTTTGTCTCTGCCTTGACTCTGAGGAACTGCTTTAAAGGTAATGATATATATAGCACATTAGCTATTGTTATTCTCGTATTATTGTTATGAAATTTCATTTTATTTTTTCATAATTTTTTTAAATCGTGGAAGCAGCCTATATGTCTGTCAGCAGATGAATAGATAAAGAAAATGTGGTACTTACGCGCAATAGAATAGTAGTCGTCCATAAAGGATAAATGAGTCATTTGTAGGACAATTGAGACCATAATATTAAGCAAAATAAATCAGACACATATGCTTAAATATTATGTAGTTTCTCTTATTTGAGGAACACAAAACATAAATAAATTAAAGAGAAAAATAAAAGATAATATGAAACAGGGAAAGGGAAAGCTTTGGTCAAGAGACAGAGGGAAGGGAGAGAAAGGGGATGAAAAAACAATTGAGATGTGTTATATACATGTACCAAGTCTCCACATGAATGTAATCATTACATATTGCAAACATGTAGTGATGAAAATAAAACTTAAAAAAATAATATATACAAGGTCAGATAACTTAACTTCATATGTGCAAATTCATATCCATGAAATGCAGGCCAGGCAGGTTTGTAAACAAAGGCAGTTCCTGCAAATGGAGAGCAACAGTGAGCTCATCAAAGGGACCTGGGTAGCCGGGCGTGGTGGCACACTGCCTTTAATCCCAGCACTTGGGAGGCTGAGGTAGGAGGAGCATTGTGAGTTCTAGGCAGGCTTGGGATACAACGCGAGCGCAAGGCCAGCCTGAGCTACATAGTGCGACCCTGCCTCAGAAAAAACTAGGGCTGGGAGTTTGGCTCAGTGGCTTAAGCGCCTGTCTGGCAGGCGTGAGGCTGTGAGTTCGATCCCCGGTGCTGCAAAAAAAAAAAAAAAAAGGACCTGGGTAGCACTGTACATGACCAGCCCTTTGTGGCTGTGCTGAAAATGCAGATTGTCGAATTTTTATGTGAAAATACCTGTTTTTGAATCTGATCAACAAAGTCCAATTTCTAAACATGCGTATTCTAATCTTCTGTGAACTGGATAGTTCCTTTATCTCTTTTCAAGGTTGCTCTGCCAAAACACCTCTACTTTTGCCATCTTTTTGTTTGTTTTCATTTCCCAATCTTAGGTCCTTTAATTTAGTCTCTCATTATATTCAATAAGTGAATGGAAATTAGCCTGATTTTTCTTGCATTTGTGGAAAAGTTATATATAAAATTTAGCTTACGTATACCCAGTTATTATCTTGAAATGAGGAAGCATTTTAAGTTGGGGATGAGAATAGTCATGGTATTATAAGTCAGACACTGTTGTAAATGTTGTTTCTCTATAAGGAGAAGCTTCTGAGTTCCAGTCAACTTACAAACACATGTTCTGGAAATAAACACTTATAAGTAAAAGAGAGAAAGTATATGCAGATGTAGTACATACATATTTACACAGCACAGATGAGTACTTACTAGATTTTTTCTTAATTGTCAGATACTTATCTTTTCTCTATCAAACGATGAGGACTATTTAAGAATTAAAATAAAACCAATATATTCTGCATGGACATTTCCTTGTCATATTTATGGTAAGCAATTTAATAAATATTTTGGCATGATATGGGTTTAGGTTACATCTGAAATTAAATACGGGTTCTTAAAAAGAAACATTTTTAACCTCTTAGAATGGCTTGACTTTTGTGCTTTCTAAAATTTAGGGTATTTTCTTCCAAAAGAATTTACCCAATTAATAATAATTCCCTATTTATATATATCTTATAATTTTAAGCGTTACTTTTACACATGCAGTCTTTACCACTTTCTGATTTTTATTTACAACCTTAAAAACATCTGCAGAAAGTAAATAAAATAGGTTTTAATGAAACAATGAAAATAAAGAACTTGGTGCGGTATCTGGCACCTGATAATCATACAATGTATCAACAAATATTATTGCTACAATTAATAATGTCACTGTTATATGTCTGATTGACAACTGAAGAAAGTTTTCAGTAATTAAGTCTACTATGGTTGTAACACTGTGGTCAATTTTAGGGGCTAAGACTTAGCAAAATGCAGTTCTGCTGACACAAAATTTCATAGCCTTTCATTTGTACTAATTTAAAAAAATTAACAAGACAGACCTTTTGTTAATAAAACACCTGTTATGTGTTGAGAGCAATGCATGTATTAACTTCTTTTTTCACAGACACTGTATGAGATTTCATTTTTATAGACCAGTGATGGTGAACCTTTTAGAGCTTTCAATGATGCAAACAGCCAGCTGTGGCATGCATGCCATAGGTTTGCCACCACTGTTAAAGATGAGCAAACTGGAAATGATGGGATAAGTCACCTGCCAAGGGCACATTGCAAGGAAGTGACAAATCCCTGAAGTTTGCTAGATTTGACTGCCAAGGCTGCTGACCTTCCTTTAGAGAACATTGTGTCTAATTGATGCTTGCAAGGAGCAACTGTTTTATTTTTAATTGATCACAAGCTTTTTAGAGATTTGAGTCACTTGCAAGTAAAGAAAATACTCTTAGTTTTATAAAATTGCCGTGCAAAGTGAAGAAAACAATCATTCTGGATAAAGTTTTCTGTAAAATAAACAAAGGATTTTTGTGCCTTTTTAAAAAAATCTCTGTTCCTTTCCATGTCTGAGAGGTGACTTTTCTGATGTTATATTCTGGGTGAAATTTATTGTGTCGAATGTGAGTGGGATTTTAGGACTGTGGTAGGAATGACTGATGAATCTTTACCCCATTTGTAAGTGGCGTGTCATGTTAAAAAATGGTATGGTATTAGTATCTCAGATCAATGGGAAAAACATAAATAAACAATAGACATAGTAAAGCATCTGTTTTAATTAATTATGAGTGACATAAAATTCAAAATACCAGTGCTGCAGACAAGATAAAATTTTATTTCTCATGCATGTAAAAGAAGTGTGGAGGACAGGAATCTAAGGCAACCTCAAGATGACCAAAGACTTTTTTTCTGTTTTTTTTTTTTTGTTGTTGTTGTTGTTGTTGTTGTTGTTTCTTTGTTTTGTATTGTACTCTTTGTCATTCTCAGTACAAAACTTTCTGCCTCAGGGTCCAAACTGTCTGCTTAAACACCTAGTATCATGTTGTAACCCAGCTGGTAGGAAGGATAAGAGAAAAACGCATCTCCTGTTCCTTAGGAACACTTTGCGGTAATCACATATTACACCCCTGCCTAGATGGAAGTTGCTGAAATTTAGTGGTGTGGCTGTGACCCACACACACCTAGTTGCAAAAAATGCTGGAAAACATACCCTATCTCAGCCTCAACATGCCCAGCTAAAATTGTGTGTGTGTGTGTGTGTGTGTGTGAATGTGTGTGTGTGTTGGGATAAAGAATTCAATCAATTAGGAAAAAATGAGAAAACAGATAATGGGGGAGACTAGTAAAGTTTACTGTAGGAAAAAATGAAAAGGAGCGAAACTGTTAGTGTAGGAAGAGTGCCTCTGATCTGTCCTGTGTTCCAGAATATCCTATGTGTCCTTTGCTTGGACAGAAACCCTAAAACAGGTATGTAGATGCAGGTCCTAAACTTCTCCTCTGAGCACCTGATTTTGACTGAATGACAAAAATCTTTGGGAACCCCTGTCTTTAACAAGGAAAACAGGATAGCCATGGCCTTTATTTTTTAGTAGCTCCTTTACACACTCCTTCACTACAAATAAGACCTAACCGAAGAACTAGGTCATTGAGGAGTCACTGTAACCCTGTGGTTACTTTGAGAAGCTGTGACTTCCATTCGAAAGTCTGAGCTCCCCACATGGATAGACTCACATCAGGGAAATGAATTTGTGAAGTTCTTGCAACCTGTTTTCATCAGCACACACCCAGGGAATCTAGTCGCAGATGGGAAGTAAATATAGACATTGGGAATGTTCAGGGACCTGGCTGCTTCTCCACTTTCTTCAGTCACAGTGCTCTTGTCTGCCAAAGGATATTGAAATAGTGATCTTAGCAACTATTTTCTAATGCCAAACCATTACACATGTTCTTACACTTAATCTTGAGAGCAACCTGAAAGGTTAGTTATGACCATTCCTGTCTTAAAGATGCAGAAGATCAGAGATAAAATCACAGGACTAGTAAGAGGAGTTGCCAATATTTGAACTAAGGTCTGATGAGCTCCAAAATCCATTTCCTTTATCAGTATAGTCTCACATTAAAAAAATAAATAAATACAAGAAAGTACAAGGACCCTTTCTATGTTTCTTTTTGAATAGTGACCTAGGGAAAATAGACAAGTGGAGTAAACTTTTACTGTTATGCCTAGAGTTGTATCATCCTCTGTGATCCTTGGGGGACTGGTTCCAAGACTCCTGGCAGATTCCACAATCCACAAGTGCTCGAGGTGTAGTATGTACTTATAGTTTATCCATACAATCGCACATACTTTATTGTTTATGATAATCCCATGTACTTTAAAACATCTCTTAATTATTTAATTACTAATACAATAGAAATTCTGTGAAAATAGTTGTTATACTATATTCCTTAGGGAATAATGGCAAGAAAAGTTCTGTACATGTCCAATACTGGTGCGATTTCATTTCAAATATTTTTGGTCTGCTGTTGGTTGAATCTATGAGTGCAGAACTCACTGGTAGGAAAGGCCACCTGTATTCAGGTTTTTAACCATCTTATTGCTTCTTTTCTTGATTACAGCGAACACCTGATTCTAGTGAACTAAAGGAAGCACTGCTGTTCAGCGTTAGGGGAACTTAGAGACTGCTTAGGGCTCAGAAGTTGAAGGAGGTTGGTAACAAAGAGCTGGAGCAGGAGGTGTATTCTCTCTTTGTTTATTGCTTTTCAAAGGCTAGTCGCTGCAGGGGAATCTAATCATTCATTTTTAAAAGAGTCAATACATTTCGAATAGATTTCAATCAATATACAATCAATATATTTCAAAAATATCTCTACTACTGAGGTTATGGGAAGAAAATGGAACCAATTTATTAGAAAGGACTTCACTGACCAATATAAAAGAGAGAGGCCTTGAAAATACAGTATCTTCTTCAACCCATTCTTCTCAATCAAATGTTCTGGATCTGTAAGTCCCTGAATTATTTGCTGAGAAACCGTGGTGTCTGCAGCACAGGGTGAGATGGTATGAAGCTTAGTAAGTAGTAACTTGTAAATCGCTTGTATTACTTTTGACAAAACTTGAGTGTAGCTCCTGTCTTTGCCCCTCTGTGTGTCACTTAGAATGCCTTCAGATACGAGTGAGAAAAAGAAACTCAACCTGGCTTTACGGGAATGAGATCTATTGGCTTTTGCAGTGTGGAATCTGGTAAGCAAAAGCTTCAAGGAATGGGCTCATAGCTCAGTAGTAGAGTTTGTGCACAGAATGTTCAAGGCTCTGAGTTCAATCGACAGCATCTCCTCTGGGAGAGAGAGAGAGGGAGAGAGAGAGAGAGAGAGAGACAGAGACAGAGACTGTTCAGAATTTTCTTACTTCTTTAACCCAATAGGACTTCACTAGAAAACTTGTTATTGTATTTTTTGAACCTCTCTACTCTGTTTCTTGCAGTTGACTTCATTTTATAGCTCTCCTCTCCCCTACCCTGCAGTGCTTGGTGGTTACCAGATAAAGCACGTCCAGGGGTTTGAGCTGCTTTATCCCCATTCAGGGAGAGATAAATAGGCGCCTCCAGAAGCTCTCTCAGAAGAGCCAGACATTCTTAGCAAATTTTTCTTTAGTTTTATTTGCCCAAATAGGGCTACATCTCTATCCTTAAATCAATATGCGGAGCCAGGGGTGGAATAATGCAAATTAAGTTGGGCTGCTCCACAAGTCCTGCTTCCAGATCAGCTTCCCCAGGCACATAGGCTTTGCAGGAGGAGCCGAGGATGCCCAAATAGAGGTTAAAGTGATACTAAAAGAAAGGAAGTAGGGCCAGGAAAGCAACTACAGTACTGATTAGATTCCCTGTTCTAGAATCACCCCCAGCAGCATCCCAAGATATGAGCATCTTGGCTTGACTCACAACTTTTGGAGGCTGCTGACCTCTAGTGTCTTGAGTAAAGCATTGGATCTAAAATCCAGAGACAAGATTACGGCCTCTCACAAGAATTACAGTAGCCATGCCACCTTGTAATACACAAGGGGGCTGTGAGCAAAGTAAAACTTTCAGAAACACTGTAATGTGTAATGAGTTTAATATGAAGCCTGCCAAAGACTTTTCAAGACCGATGATGTAGGACTTCCCTGACCTGGTAAACCAGGATCCAAAGAATAACCCTTGTTACACACCCATATATCATCCTCCAAAGTGCATCTCCTCTCCAAATAAGGGGAGGTCCTGTGTGCAAAATACTTAGCTCCTTAGTGAATACTTACATGAGTAAGTGAAGAGCCCAGCTGCTGCTCATCCTCTCCACCCCCCACCTTTTGCTTTTTCTTATGAATATCAGATCCACTCACAGTAAGAAAACTAGACAATCAAGGGTGTTTTGTGATTACATATTATACAAGTATGAAAGTATTCCTGCAACCCAAAACATAGATGTAAACAGTTGTTTTCCTGCTGTGTTATGCTCAGATACCAGAGTAAGCACTCACTGTGCAGAGAATTTTCTTATAATCACTTTAGCAAGCATTGCCACTGTGAGCTTTGCTTTTTGAGTATGTTTGGGGCTGAGTTAGATGGGTTTCTTATTTAGTCTGCATATGCGGGTGACAGCACTTTGTGCTCCAGGATTTGGGTTACGGGAAGAAAAGAAAGAAGAGAAGAAACATAGGCATGTGATAATTATCATGTAGGATGGCCATCAAGAGAAGAGCAAATGTTTTTGTTTTGTTTTGTTTTTAATCGACTTCTAATTCAAGTGTGAAGTAAGGCAGGTCTTGGGCTAGGAGAAAATTTGCACAAAGTCAGGATAGAAATTAACTACCATTAGTTATGGAGGACATGGAAGGACAAACAGGATTTCTCAATCTGGGGTCCGGGGGAGCTCTGGGAAAGAGTGGCAGCCACAGCTGTACAGGTCCCGACAGCTGCTGCGTTTTGGCAGGCCGAGCTGCTGCTGCTGTTGCTGAAGACAGCTGTGCTGCTCTCTACCACAGCCCTCCCCACAGGGCACCTCTCACCATCCCTCCCGTTCTCTTTTTACAGAGAGGAGAAAACAGACCAGTAAGTTGCATAACGATCAGATGGATCAGATGGAAGAAAATTAAGCCCCTGATACAGAAGAGCTGGAAAAGACAAATTGTAGTGTTGTGTCTTCAAGCATTGTGTTCATTTTGCCAACCTGCTCTTTTCTCTTACTTAGATAAACTAAATGCTGTTTACTACTGAGACTGTCATCATTACAATTTTGATATTTTATAGGCAGTGAGAATAAATAGCAAATATTTGTTCTACTTTTAAGTTGGCAAGTTTCACAATTTTGCTTTGGAGTCCTTCTCTGAGATGCATAGCTTTCTTGCAAAAATACGAATTTTATTCATTCCGTGTTAATCAAGGCCTTTAAGAATCTTCAACAGTGACTAACCACTTAAAAGCTGAAATCCACCACAACTGGTCAGTTTGAATAGTACTTATTTTAGCAATGTTTGGGCATCTGGAAGAAAGTGATGGGAGAGATCCTGTGTCGGCTTAGTCGCACTGATGTATAAAGAGTGGGCCAGTGTGCGCGTCCTGGCCTTCCTGCCAGCTGACCACCCAGACACCTGCTCTCACAAGCGCTTGACCCAGCCCTCACCCTCTGCAGCGTGCTGAGTACATAAATTGGGTTGGCATGCTTTTCTAAGTGCTCACTCTGATTTTGTAAAAGAATCAACTGTTGGAAAGATTATAATTCTTTAGATACAAAAGTACAGAGTGTTTTTAAATTTTTCTCGATCTTCATTTTCTCTTTGCTTCTTTTTTCTTGTTTTGCTCTCTGTTTCCCCAGATTAGTGTGTGTGTTGAATGAGATAATCTCTAATTAGGAATTCTCTTGAGAAGAACAACTAGCCTAGGAAATGTGAGGAAACTATGGCTAGACAGCTGTTTAATTTTGGAAAAAAAAAAAAAAAAAAAAGCACTGCTGGTGTGTGAAGCCACGTTGTGTGTGTGTGTGTGCAGCTTGGGTTGTGAAGGAGGTGCTGTCACTAATGCACAGGCAAGTGCTTCACACCTGCTGTCTTATTAAGTCCACTGAACAGCCCCATGAGGCAAGTATTATTATTCTCTTTGCACAGATGAGAATTTTGAGGCTTAGCTAAATTATGAATTTTACCCAAGGCATATATGATTACTAAAGCATGTAGCCAAGTTTAGAAATCCAGACATTTCTCACTCAAAAATTCTGCTCTTTCTACTATACCAAATGTCCTAGACCTCAGGTTTGGGTTTTTTTGTTTGTTTGTTTGTTTTTGAGACAAGGTCTCACTATGTAGCTCAGGCTGCCCTTGAACTCTCAATGATCCTCCTGCCTCAGCCTTTTGAGTGCTGGAGTTACAGGTGCGTGCCACCACACCTGGCAAATTTTTGTCTTAGATATAAAAATATGAACAACAATGAACATTTGTCCCACTTTCAGATAGCTTTTCCAAAGTTCTTATGTTTTCACTAAGAATTTAGTTGTTTGTATTTTCATTTTAATAAGAAACCATTAATAATAAGCATGTTCTGGTCCATTGCCTTATAACCAGTACTGGTGGTATGACATAAATATTGCCATTTCTATTGTGTTTACATTAACAAAGGAAATATTTTTCCAGAGACTGTGAGCTGTTTTACCCAATAACCACTATTCCCTTCAATCTTAACCAATAACCCCTGATTTCACTGGAGACAGAAATATATCTCTACATTTCCCAGACTTCCTTGCAGTTAAGAATGGTCACGTAAGAGTCACTGGGTGGAACTTCAAAGAAATATCCATAACATGGCCGGATTAATAATTATACCAAGCCTGAACTTGACTGCCTACACATTTTTCCTCATTCGGTGGAGAAAATAAACTTTCAAATTTTTAACAGCTTTATTGAGATATAATTGCATACCATATAATTTTCATGCTTCAAGTGATTTTTAGTAAGTTTATAGGGTTTTGCAAACACCATACAATCTAAATTTAGAATGTTTCTATTACCTAAAAATATCCCTTCAACCTTAGGCAAAATCACTGATCTCTATAGATTTGTGTTTCATTTATAGTTCATATAAATGAGATCATATAGTATTTAATCTTTCGCATTTGTCTATTTTCACTTATCTTGTTATTTTTTATATTCATCTATGCTGTAGCATATGTCAGTAGTTTATTGGTTCTAAATGGTAAATAATATTTCCCTGCATGGCTATCACACATTTTGTTTATTCATTTACCAGTTGATAGAAGTGTGAATTGTTTTCACTTTTAGACATTATGAATACAGCTTTGAATATGTATATATGCACACACATATATACATATATTCACAATGCATGCATACGTATTTATATATATGTCTTTGTTTTCATTTCTCAGGTAAATACTTAAGAGAGGAATTGCATAGTCATAGGATAAATTTGTGTTTAATTTTTAAAGAAATGGTCAAGCTGTGACTATATCATCTTACATTCCCACCAGCAATGTATGAACATTCCAATTTTCCATGTGCTTACCAATAATATTTTGTCTATTTGAGTCTACTGTAGTGGGCATGAAGTGGCATCTCATCTTAAATTTGCATTTCTCTTATGACTAATAATGTTGAATATCTTCTCATGTGCTTTTAACCATTCAAATTTCTTCTTTGGTGAACTATCTTTTCAACTGTTGCTCATTTTGAATTGAGTTGTTTTGTCTTATTATTCACTTGAAGAGGTCTTACATATCCTGGATACAAATCTTTTACTAGAAATATTTGTGTGTATTTTCTCTAGATGGTGGCTTACTTTTCATTTTTAATGGATGTTTTGTGAAACACAAAACCTTTTGGTTTTGTTGAAGTCCATTTTCTTCAAATTTTCTTCCTGGACCATGCTTTTGGTGTATAGCTTAAGAACTCTCTAACCAAAAATTACAAATATCTTCCATGTTTTCTTACTGAAGCATTTGGTCCATGCTTCATTTTTAGCTCATTTTTTTAACATGGTGTGAGATTTCCAATCTATCTTTGTGCATGCAGATAACCAGTTGTCCTAGTATAATTTGCTAAAAAGGTTTTACTGTCCCCTGTTGCATCACCTGGGCACCTTTATCAAGGATCACAAATGTTAAGGTTATTTCTAGGCTCACAATTCTGTTCTATTGATTTATTTGTCTTCTCTTTTGCTGATTCCATACTATCTTAAGATAACTTTATACTGAGCTACATAGTGTGACCCTGCCTCAAAAAACTAGGCCTGGGAGTTTGGCTCAGTAGTTTAAGCCCCTGTCTGGCAGGCGTGAGGCTGTGAGTTCGATCCCCGGTGCCGCAAAAAAAAAAAGATAGCTTTATAGTAAATTTTGAAATCACGAAGTGTAGACTTTCTCTTTGTTCTTTTTTCAAGATTCCTTTGGCTTTCCTCAGTTCTTCATATATATTTTAGGATCAGTTTTTTTCAACTTCTACCCAAAGATCTGCTACCCACAGTTGTTGATCTACCCACAGTTATTGATCTGCTACCCACAGTTGTTGATTCCCAGTGCTTGCCTTGAGAAATGTTCTACCTTTGAATCTCTGCCTTGAGAGCCTGCTTCTCATGCCCAGTGATCTATGATATTTCTGGGTATCAGAAACAAAGGCCTAAAGGCCATAATTATTCTATTCTTATGGTGCCAGGAGAATAAATGGACTAATGTTTTACAGAAGATAGAAAAGCAAGGATCAGTGGTGGGAGACTTTGGAAAGAAGGGTGAGATGTCAGCCTTGATGGGGAACACACCAGAAAGCTTCAGCTGGCCCACATGCCAGTCCACATATTGCTGAGTAAGTATGTTGAAAATGACCCCAACATTCCCTTTATAAAGTGAATGGATAGCCCAGATTCAGCCTTGATCTTTAGTATTTATTGTTCCCTTTGAGATCCTGTGAATGGGAGTTTGAAGCTGCAAAGGGAAGATCTGGTTTTAGACCTCCCTTGCCAACTTTGGGGCTGTGTGATTTTTAGAGTTTCTATTTATCATTTGAAAAATAGGTGTTTTGAGAATTGAAGTATTTTAATTTCCGGACTGTTCACTGGTGTCATGTGATAAGTCAAATATCTCCAAAAGATATTGGGCTAAACTAAATTAAATGGATTTCTTTACTTGATATGATCCAAATCATCTTGCATTAACCCATCAAATTTCCCTTATTCTTGCAGCCCTCCACTGAGCATATAATAGCCCTCTGTCTCATTAGAGTTAGTCTAAAAAATCCTGGTCCATCATACAGTAGGTAATTAATACATTTTAAATGGATTCTGTTGATCACTGTTGACCAATGGTCTGCACTGATTTAACCTTCAACTAAGTTAAGAGTTTCTTGGAGGTAAGTGAAGACTTTCCAGTGACTCTGATACTCAAAATAAGTGTGTTCTTGCTTATTCAAATTTGGCAAGGTGTAATTTACTTCAGATATACCTGTAAATTATGCATGCAAGACTTGTATCTTTCAAAGAAAGGCTCTCAAGCTTTTAAATTGGGCAGATACACAGGTGTCCGGTGCACATACTCTCCTTTGGCTGATACTGGCCATGGTGCTATGTCCAGACATATATGGCTGCCATGGGAGGATGGACCAATGGGTTGAAAAGGGCGCTGCAGGTGTGTCTCAGCCATGTGAACAAGGGTGCTGTGATGAATTAGAGATGACCTTTCCTAAGATGTTTCTCGCTTTTATTTTAAACTCTGAATTTAACTGAGGCACTCCTTTAATTTTTGAAGACAGAATAAATCATGCAAACTGTGTTAAGTGCACTGTTTTAAAAACTCATCATCACCTTTTCCTGTAACTTCTCCGTGCCAGTACTATCTGCGATAACATTGGTGGCTCTTGACGCATCCCCATGAGTGCTCCCTCATCTTCATTTCCCATAGTTAATTTTACCTTCTCAATCTCAAATCAGTCCCCTCCCTATCTCAGACTACCCCCCAATTCTATACACACTATCACCTCTCCCATCCTCTGTACCTTCTCCCACCCAGTCTCCTTACCATCTGGTCTGCAACCTTTAAATCCTTCCCCACTCTACCTACCTGTCTACCCAATCAAATGTGTCTTTTCTCAGACCCCTTAATGACTTCTTCAAAGTAAAGCCTAAACTACATTTGGCATTAGAGGCCTACTGTGTCAGGCCCCTACTTACCTGTGATCTCATGTTTTGCTACTTTTTTGTGCTGTAATAAAAGCAATCTGCAGAACTGCCTGACTCATGCTGTTCCTTGCCTTAGCAGTGCCCTCTGTCTGAAATGATTTTTCCACCCTATCCTTTCTTTACCTGTCAGGTGACTCCTCAAGACTGAAGTCTCTGCTCCTTCTACACCTGCCCACATGGGACAAGTTTCATAGACAGGTTTAATGCTCTGCTCTTAACATTTTGAAAAAAAAAATTTTTTTTTTTTTGGTGTTTTGGGCTAAGTACATGACCCATCACTGACCTATACACCCATCCTAAAACTCTTAACAATTTTCAAATAAGGGGCTCTCCATTTGTATTTTGCTCAGGACCCTACAAAGTATATAGCCAGCCCTGTGCCCATTTCAACCCTTAAAAAACAAACAACTGATAAAAAAATGACCATGGGGCAGTCAGGTAGTTTGATTTATCAGCCCATTCATGTGTCAGCATTTCTGTGATGAAAGGTATTTTGAAAATAATGAAAAACATCCTATGTCATTTATAAAGAAGAAAATAATCCAGTGCATCAAAGTTTTATGAACTTCCAATTTTTAATCATAATTTTTTTCAGCATGAAGAACTAGTGTCATTTTCAGAAGGATTCATCATTTATTGTCATTACCCCCATGTATTAGTAAGTTGAAAATATAAAAGTTATTCTTAGCTTCAAGCAAAGCATGGCCAAGTTATCATTCATGCCAAACAAAGCATTGAATCTCCCCTGGAGGGCATTTCTTACCTGGATGCGGGAGCCCTCTCCTTTGCTGCAGGAGATATCCACCTCCTCTAGTGTATACATCAAGAGGTTTGGGGTCAGGGAAGAGATAACATGGGTAGTGCTCAGCACGCATGCATTGCAGACCAACCATCATTTATACAAACAGCATAGTGGCCTTGCTCCACTCACTATCTAGAAAAAACTAAGTCCCTACAAAGGTGTAGCCATCAAACTCAGATTAAGGTGGCTAATGCTAAATGAAGAGTTCACAAGGGCTTCCCTCATTCCACCCTGCCAAACTGGTTCTCTCTGTACTCTTGACCTGGGGCCAGGATTAATTTATCACCAAGTCAGGGAAGTAAATGCCTGGAGTACTGAAACTTGAGTAGTTCTTTAATGTGGAAATCAGTCAGTGATGATGCTGTGATATGAAACACAGTAAATATTTCCTAGAGAGAGTGAGTGTTTGTATTAGAGACACTCAAGGCACACCCTCCTTTTCTCCTTCAGACATTAGTTACGCAAACCTACAACCTAAATTTTAGATTATTTCTTGTTTTAAGTGGTCATTTTTGTTTGCTTGCTTTCCTCTATCTAAGAAAGCAAATATATTCTTTCTCTTCTTTCCTTCCTCCTTTTATGCAGCCTATGCTTCTGTGGTGGGCAGGCAAATTCAAAAGTACCAATCTTATATAAACTCAGTTTGTTTTCCTACTTGTCATTTGACATCCTATTTTTTTAGTTAGAAAAAATAGTTGGGATACTCTGTCATTCCTTAAATATAAGAATTCTGATCTTGTGTGCTTATCAGTATGCTTTTGGGGGCACAGAAGTTGGCAATATCAAATCATCTGCTTATTTTGCAAACCTATCCCCTATAATTAAAAATTTATCACCTAAGGTGGAAAACTGAGAAAGGAGAAGAACACACTAGGCTATTTTTTTTTCTTTTTACTAATTTTACATTAAATTGTGTGCGATCCTCTAGTCACCCCAGTTTGGCAAGTGTTAGCTTTACCTGGAGAGCTTTCATTTTGCCCTCAGGCCCAGCTGGCACAGTCAGTCCAGCTCCTGTGATAAATCTGCAAAGTTAGGGGGCCCCTTTGAGCCTGCCAAAGCCACAGCTCACAGTGAAGAGGGAAATGTGCCCAAAAGGCCTTGCCGGCTTAGCTCCCAGGCTGGCAGTCAGCCAGTTGGCACCTAGGTGTTTTAAAATGAGAAAGGCCAGTTTAGCCTCGGTGGTCTACTGAATAAATAACAGCTGGTCACAGGCACTTTCCTTCCCAAAAACCCAAGACCCTGAAGTGCGGGAACTTTCTGAGAATTCCATTTGTTCATTCATTCATTCAAATGTTTGTTGGGAATCCACTGTTTGCCTGGCACTGTGCAAGCCCTTATTTGTTTATTTATGGTTTAGGGATAAGAAAAGGGCTGCAGCCTTAATTAGGGAAGTGTCTCAGGTGAGGGGATGAGTGGCTAGGTGGAGAAACAGCTTCCTGAGCAGGACCGAATTTGACTTTTCCAGAAAACTCAAAGGCTGCCAGTGGCTTAGTGCTTACGGAGCAAGATTTTTAGAGGTGCAAAGAGGACTGGAAGGTCGATCAGTAGCAGTGCTTCAGATGTAGTATTTCATCCAGAATGTTGTGGGAAACTACCAAAGAGATTTAAACTAAGAAGTAACACTGTCTGATTATGTTTTTGGAAGTATTTTTAATTCACAAAGGGTAAGACTACAAGCCCTTAATTTTTTATAACATTCTGGGAACTAAATCAAGGAGCATGAAATCATCCAAATTATCAAATCAAGTACCCAGGCAATTAAGTAGGGCTAAATTTCTTTCAAAATATTGTTTAATAAATTTATACCATCTAAAATTTGGGTCAAAAGTCCGATTGCTTCAGTCTTAATGACCATTCTACTAAAGAAATCGCTTCTGTCCATTGAAAAGTAAGTTTGATTTTCAAAACCTCAAAATAAAGCAGCAGTATCTTATACACCACATTGGTAAAAATTTCCACTGACCTATGCAAGGCAAACATGTGTCTTTGGAACTGGGCGCGATACCTGCAGTTATGCTGAATGTCAAAACAGAGGAAGAAGGTGTTGGATCATGCTTATTTTTCAAGGATTTTTTTTTTTTATGTGATTGAATGTCAAAAGGGAAAACAAACCAGTTATGTAGTTCTTCATCATCATCTCAGTGAAGATAGAGGAAAAAGACTGGCTTGTGTACACAGCACCAGGTCTCAAAAGGACTGCTAATTTCTATCTTGGCATTCTTTGTAAATAATGAAAAAAACCTGAGTACTTCCAATAAGGGAATGTTCTGTGGGCCCAGGTTATGTGCCTAAAAGGGGTTGCATTTGCTGTTCACAGTGAAAACCTGGCTTAGAGTTTTGAAAAAGTTGAGACTAATGTACAAATTTACTTTGCTGTTTACAAATAATCTGTGATAGAGTTTGCTTTCTTTGTGAGTTCACCCTTTGCCCACTGTTTGGAACAGCATCATTTTCTAACCAGTATGTTTATATCCTGAAAGGGTTTGCTTTTAAAAGAAGAGAAATTTTCTTAATTCAATAGCTTTAAGATAAAGCAAGTTAATTAGATCATTAAAATTTTTTTCTTCTTTTATACCTCAGAAAGCTTTTTAGACTAGTATTTTTTCTTTTTGCAATAAAAAAATTTGAACATCTCTTCTAAGGAGGTGAAAATGAGAATAACTGTAAAACTAGTCCATATTTCTGCTTAACTTGACCTGGAAAAGCCGATTAGACAATATACTCCTAGGTACAGAATCCATTTATAACTAATAGCATTTCAACATTACTTCTGTATGATTAATGATAATTTGTAAGTTTTTATGGTTTCTTAGAGACTTTGTTAACAGTTTAACCATAAATTATTAAGTTCCCATCCATAAAACATTATATTCCATTCTATTGATGCCCTAGGAAACTATATCATGAGTTAATAAGCAAATAGTTTTCTGAAAAAATATACTACATAAAATTGTTTCTTTTTTATCATTATTTTACTTTACCCTGTGAAGTAAATATTTTAAAAATAGTAACTATGATTTTTATAATAATATACATTTTTATGATGAACGAATGATCATGTAATTTTTGAAATGTTTTCCATAATAAATATAAAAAGAAAAAAATCACCTTTACCTTCATTAAATTTCTATAAGGAAGACCTTCAATTGAAATCCAATATTTTTTGCTGATTTACCCAGTGCTACTTATAATACATAATACAACATTAATTTTTTTATTGCTGATTTGGAAAACTCATGATTTGAAGTGAACTTGATTTTAAAAGATAACTATCTGCTTGAAAGGGAAGCAGTTTATAAATCAATCAATATAGGTTAGGAAATAAAGGCTTACAGATATGAAGCTGTTGCACAAGGAAACACAGCTAAGAAGATGTAGAGTGAAACCCAGAACTAGGTTTTTGATTCCTGATCCAAGATCCTGTCAAGTCCAAAACCATCAAAAATGGTGAGTGTAACTTTGAGTGCATTAATGTAACCTTTATATTTATTTACTAATGTAAGTGAAGACTTACATATCTGTATCACAATTGTTATTTAAAATACCATTGAAATGTTTAAAAAATAGATCATACCTTCAGCATTGCTTTTGTTTTATCTCATTGCTAGTTTAAACTGGTTGAAAAAACACGGTTGTCCACTAGAGGTCACTTTGCTTCAATGTGCAGGTCAGACCCTTTCCCTAATCGCTATTACCCTGGTCTTAATCAAACACCACCACCTCAGAAGAGTGAATTACTTTTATATTATCAGGGCTTTCTTGTATTGCTTTATCTAAGTGTACTTACAGGATTGTTGAGGCTATTTAAAGACCTGGAGTGATAAAAGGGAAGCATGCCACTTGCCCCTTTCTACACGCACGCACACACACACACCCACACCACTACTTTAGGCTTAGCCCTCTTGGAAAATTAGCTTAATTTCATTTGGAAAGTCTTATGTTAGCTTTGCCAGTTTTAAACTATTTTCCACTTTTTTCCCACTTCCTTCTCTGACTTCAAAGACTGGGAAATGAAGACTAAAAAATACAGTCCTTAAACGTGGACATAAATTTAGGACGAAACCATGGAGATTTCAACCAAATTTACCTGTGCATTACAGGCTTATTTTCTACAGCACCAGTTTGCACTGAGCAGAACATACAGTGTGGAAGGGTGCAGGGCTGTGCTCAATAAACAAATACTTCAGCAGATTCCATGGAAATATAACCCCGCTCATTACTCTGTAGGGAGATTAAGGCTGCTGCTATACCCCTGCCTAATGCAGCAGGTTTCAAACTGTGTCAGTAGAAACCCAGGGTGGCAGGAGTTATTTTTAGAAATGAATTTGCACCTATTAAAATGAGCTGCTGAACACCTCATCCTCAGTCCCCCCAAAAATAAAGTTGGAAATTAAAGAGTTCTGAAGTGTAAAAATAATTCAGAATACATCTACAAATGAGACTGTCTATTGGACTTGAGAGAAGAGTTGTTCTGTAAAGCTGTGGTAAGAAAAATACAACATTTCAATCCATATTATAGGAATTTCATCCCCTTATGATCTGTACACATTATTTCTCCACACCTCTTTTTTTTTGACATAAACATATTTAATTTATCCTGTCAGCTAAAATAGTCTTTTGTGTCCTCAAAACGGCTGAACTTATCATGTGCCATTGACTATAAAGATAATAACTCTGTACTGGCCTTTCAGAAAAATTCATGCCTGTGCGTGTCCAGCTAAGAAAAATTACCTGAGTTGCCCAGGAGGCCCAGCTGGGCTCAGTGCCAGGTTAGGGTCAGGCACATCTGTTCAGCACAGGCTCTCATCAAGCTTAATAGTAGGTTGTCCAATGATAAGTGAATTCCCAGTACATCAAATGAGAAGGTCTTGCTATGGATTAATGTTCTATTGTAAGGGTGGGTACTTTCTTTTCTTGTTTATAATAAGAAAGGTGAGCAACAACTATATAGCATTAGCAAATCAGTCATGAATAAGTTTCTGATTACTTTGCTTTGAAGCTTCTAGATATATTTAATGAAGAATATCTGGAGATTGCAACATAAGCTATATTAAAAAGAACTGTTATCATTTATGATGACTTATCTGGATTCTTTTGACATGGCACAACCAAACAAAATACAGAAATAAATGTAAAACCACAGTTGAAATAAGACTATAACTAGCATCTATAAATTCTACTTTCAAATATTTGTGTACAGCAAAAAAATCTCATGTTCTCATGGATGGATCCAATAGGAAAATATAAATTTAAACTCGGAAAAATTTGATCCTGATAAAAACTGTTTTATCATTTTGCATGTAGATTTTAATTTTAAAACAGATTCTAATGCTTGAAAAAAGAAAAAGTAACAGCTATTGATTCATAGTAATACTTTTCTCAGGAAACTATTTTCTAATGTAACCTTAAATAACAAATAAGTAGGGTTAGATAGAATACTCAAATTTCTAGGTAAATTAATTTACAGGGTTTATAATATTTGTTTCTTAGTTATATTTTAATTATATAGATTAAAAAGTATAACCTACCTGACTTTTATCTTTGAATTCTCATTTCTGGCCTCATTTTTTGCTGGAAGAAGTATAGATATATGCTGATACCAAATGCCCTCTTTGCAACTTCTGCTCCACATCTGTAACATGGGAAATAACCTTGATGCAATAGTCACCTGCAGTTCTACTACTGGGTACTCTATCCCAGAAGTCACAGACCAAATTGACATGCTCTGATCATACAGTTCATTAAGTCTACTTAAAACGTAAAGCAAAAAGCAAGGAAAGAGATGCGCTACGCTGACATATTTAGGATATGATACAGGAGTGTGGAAGGACCACACAACCTGCTGCTTGAGTTAGAAACTTTATGTTCAGCCTCTCTGCTACACAACCTTCTCTGTGGATGATACCCATGAAGCAGGGTTGAGATTTAAGAAACTGTTCCTAATTACATGATGTCTCTAGTGACACACAGTTTACATTACCGGAGACACAGCAGCGAGTCCACTGACTTCCTCCATAATTCCCTACTTAGCCTGATGAAAAGCTGGACTGAATTTGCATGTCTTGGGCAAAGGACACAAAGGGCCAGAATGAGAGTCATCATGGGCAGTCAATATGCAATCTATTGAATATTGAGTGTTTCATGTGCCCTAGGTTATTTAGCGTGTCATGAATATTGGATGTTTCTTTAGTTTTTGCATTGGTTTGTATGCTTAGCACACAAACACACACTTGAATAGTCTAACTTATCTAGTTAGACTAACATCAGTATCTCGTGAATTCTAACTTTATCTTCTTGCTTACTCATTAACTAAATGTAAGGCATCTAAAGGTTTTCACCTATCTTATAAGCCAGTGTATATTCATTATCTAATATTTAACAGATCTCAGAGTTTCATCCATCCTATTTGTTTTTCTTATTCTTCTGTAGCAGAATTGAATACAGCATTCCTAAGGAACAAATGAAACCCCTACAAAATCTTTTGGAAAAGCTTCTCCCACCCTGACCCCGCCTCCTCGTCCTAGGGGTGTTAACCTCTTGCTGCTTCCTTAAGGACCCAGTCAGGTCCCTCACCCATCTGCTCATCTGTGCTCCTGCATCTTCCCCCATCTCCAACAGGCTTAAATCGACACAAAGTTATTGTATTACAGTTCTGGAAGCCAGAAGTCTGAAATGAGTCTCCCTGGGTTCAGGGTGTTGGCTGGGCTGCATTCCTGCAGGACGCTAAAGAACCACACTTCATTGCCTCTTCCATCTCCTAGAGGCTCCCCCTCCATCTTCAAAGCCCACAATATTGGACTAGTCTCTTTCATACTAATACCTGTCTGATTCTTCTTGCAGCTTGTTTTTTTCCCGTGTGAAAGTAGCCCAGGATGCTTTCCCCACCTCAGAATCAGCTGGTTACAACCTTATAGCTTTTTGCCACGTGGGGATTAGGATGTGGATATTTGTCAGGGAAAGCAGAAGCATTATGTGTCCACCATAGTGATGATATGTTTCTCTTTAGTTCTTTCTTTACAATTTTTTCATTTCTACAGAACCAACTACCTTCTGTGTATGAAAAATGCCCAAATTCTTTCAACCTGACTTTTCTCTTACCTCAGTTTCCTCTTGGACATTAGATTGAGAACTTTATGGTGAAAAATTAAAAACCTCCTCATTACCCCTTAACTCTTCACAATTAGTTCCTCCTTCCAACTTCCCTATTTCTTTTGATGGTACCAGTTTCACACCAACAGTGATCTTGAGACTTCAGCTCCTTCTCTGGTTCACCCTCATGCTGTGTCTCTATCTCAGTACCTTTCCAGCATCTTGAAATGAATCCCTGTATGCTTTCCTTTCCCTCCCCAGTGTCACTTGCATCCTTTGGGCCTCTATTCCTTAGATAGTTGCTGTTGCCTTTAATCAGGGAAGGGAAAAAAATCCTATTTCTGTTTTTTTTTTTTTTCCTGAATATCTATAAGCTATAAGGTTACTTTTATTTCATCTTGTAAAAAGGAATAAACATACTTACTTTGTAGATGAGGAAAATGAGGCAAAGAGAAATGAGGTAACTCTCTGAAGATCATGTTAATTTATTTATTCATTTAAAATATTTATTGAGCCTATTGTATGCCAGGGACTATTTCAGATGCTGGGGACATAGCACAGAATAAACCAAAAAAGATTCCAATTCTAAGGAAACTTCATAAATCTAGTCCTAGAAAGGACAGACATTAAAGAAGTGAACAACCATATAAGCATTAGCACATTGCAGTCTCCTGCTTCACCATAACCAGGCGTTCTCTTCCTCTTCTCAATTCCTAGTGAGCAAACACACAAAATCTCTTTATAGCCATTTAATTCATTCTTCATTCTGTATAGTCATTTGTGTAGTGCCATATTTCTCTGCAAATTCCTTGAGAGCAGAAACACTACTTCGCATGGCACATGAGAATTTGTTTCAACTACTAGGTTATAAGAATCAAGGGTGTTGCTGGGAAGAGTATTGTAAACTGTGAAGTATTTACAAAAGTTTGTTGTTATAGATGGTAACAGGTGTATTGTTGGCAACAATAGTGATAATTCATTGTTTTTTGGCTGGGGCATTCAAAAACTAGTTTTCTCTAATAGTCACTACATGATTTTTCTCACAATTCCTTTTCTGTCATTGCTTTATAAAGATATACAATTTAAAGCTATATACCTGATTTCCCCAATTTCCTGAAGAAAAGCTTAAAAGTTTGATGTGAGTATGATGGTGACTTCTTTGTTTAACTTTCCTGCCCCCAATTCTTTGGTTTTTCCAACATCATGAATATATTCAAGTGGAATTTTTTTTTTCACAAATACCAATTAACACACCACCTACATTCTCCAATGGATGTTTCTTGCCTTTTGATAGATTTCCATTGATCTGTCCCTCTTCCCACCCATCAATTCATCTCATTGATTTGATGCATCTCATAGTAGATTGCACATATCAGTAAATGTCGCTCTACATACTTTAGCCTGCATATCATTAAGGAGAGTTCAAAGATTGCTACCTAGTTCTTTTTTATCCTTAGAGGTAAATTTTATGTATAATGAAATGTGCAAATCTTAAATATGAGTATATGAATTGTGACATGTGTATGCTTATGTAAGCCAAATATATACTCAACTCATGCTGCTTATGCAAGATAGTTTCTTATGCCTCTTCTAGGTTAGTCCTTGATCCCAATAATTCACTTCTGAAACTATGCTGAAAACATGCTAACTGTCATAACTGAAAAAACCTTTTCTGGGTTTAAAGACATAATAGTTTGTGTCGTGGCAGAAATAAGAGCAATATCCCAGTCAGGAAATACTCTAATTTTTTTCTTTTAAAACTTACCTTGAATTCATATTTAGGTTAAAGCACACTGCAACCTCACTCTTACTTTTCGATAGATTTTGGTTTGAACTTACTATGGCTCAGTCATGGGGAGTTATTTCTTTAAGTCTGGTGTGCCCTCCTTTAGCATCTGTCTTAGGTTACTTATGCTGCTAAAACAAAATGTCATAGGGTAGGTGGCTTACAAACAACACACAATGTATTGCTTATAGTTCTGGAAGCTGGAAAATCACAGATGAAGGCACCTGCAGATCCATTGCCTGCAGATTCCTGGTTCATTTATGTCATCTTTTTACTGTACTGATAGAGGACCACACAACTCTTTTCCATCTCTTTTATAAGGACGTGAATCCTATTCATGAGGGCTCTGAATTTAATGACTTAATCACCGCCCAACAACCCCATCTCCTACTACCATCACACTGGGGATTAAATTTCTCTGTAAGAATTTTGAAGGCGGAGAGTCAGACAACAGCAGCACTGTTTGGTTTTTGTTTCTTTGAGATTAGTGTCTCACTGTGCTGTCCAGGCTGGCCTCAAATTCTCAGTCCTCCTGCCTCAGCTTCCTAAATAGCTGGGATTACATGCATGCACCACATGTCTGGTATTAACAGCATTACATTATATGGAGCACAGTCACTTGTTCACTTGGTATGAACCTAGACAATCATGTTTGTTTCCTTATATTTCTTATTTTGATATTTGTTGTTGGTAATGGATATGCCAGTGTTCTTAAGCCTTAGTTTCCATATCTGGAAAATAACAGTGTTGGATGAAATGATCTCTTGAGGTTCCATCTAAATATGAAATTCAGTACTTTTGCTGGGAAGAGAAGCCATGAAGACTTGAGATGAAAAGAATCGCTATGTTACATGAACTGTGTTTAAAACAAAAAGTCCGTCGATATTTTTTAGTCAAAAATAAATATGAATGTAGTTTGGACAAATTGTTCTCACTTAAATGTTCTTGAGACAGCTGGTTTTTGTTTAAAGTTTTTTGCACTGGCAAATCATAATTTAAATTATAACACAAAGTCCTTGCCAATGAATTACTATAAAGAGAAACCTGCTTGATCTTTCCTCTTTTTGTCTTGTTTATATCTCCAGGGCGGATTTTTTTTGACAGGATTTGGGATACAATTGTCAGAAATGTGTTCTCCCCAGAGCCACTTCTGAGTCACTTCCACTATTTATGGAACAGCAACTGTGAAGAGTGGGATCATGTTTAGACTTTTTAAAAAAAAAAAAAAAAAACATGATAAATGCCTTTAAAAGCTTATATAATATATCCCAAAGCCCTAAGTTTTTAGAAAAGAACAGAGCTAGAAGTGATTTTTTAAGGTTTGTACATCTTGGAAACATGTTTCTGAGTGTTCAGGTTTGTGGAGTGGAGAACATGAGACAGTAGATTGTCAAGGTGGTCACTGAAGTAAAGTTCCAACAGACTTTGAAGTTAGAGCTATTCCGTCTTGGACATTAGAATTGTGCCTTCTCTACTAAACATGAGATTCCCATTTCATCTTATCTACTAGCTGGCAAAAGAAACTTTTTTCCTCGCTCATCCTTAGGATTCCGGATCCTTCATTTGGTGGTAGTGTGTATAGCAAGGCAGTCCACACAAAAATCTTTGTACCACGTGAATTACCCAGTAGAGAAGGATGGAGCTTGAGGTGAAAGTATATTGTTTCCTTTACCTGAAACACTTCTATCTTCTATCCCACATCCTATGTTAAGCAGACTGGTTATCTACCCCAGGCTTCTGCTTCATCCATCGAAGTGTCATTGTAAAGCCCGCCAAGGAGCAGGCTAGAAAGTCCTGCTCTTGGGACAAGGCCCACCGTTCTCCTTGACTCAGAAGTGCTGTGCACTTCTACAGGGGACATCTCCACAGTGCTTTTCCCTTGTACCTGGTGCTGAATAGGACCACGAGGGCTTGAGCTTTCCCTGGTACCTTTATTCCCCTAACAGGATGTCTGAAATTCAAATGTATGTGAATGCATCTATGATTTCAATTAAGAGAGTGGGCTTGTCTTCTGTTTGAGTTGCAAATAATCAAAAATGAATAATATTTATAAAAGTAGTGTTTTTCTCTTTTCAAGAAACAGAAATGTTGTAAAATTAAAAGTACACTACCAAATATGTATAGCACAAACTCACTTTGCCTTAAAAGAGTGCTTGATATGAAAACTTTTCAAACATGTTGGTTTCATTTCTCAGGCAAAAGTAGTTGTTTTTCTCTGGGAGAAGCATAATGAAGACAGTGATTATTGGTAATAGAGAGAGCTTTTTAAAAGACAGATATTGAAATAGCTTAAAATATTATCCTTACTGATTTTTAAACATTTGGTGCCTTCAATTCAGTCACATTTTTATTGACTATTGTTTATGTGCTTGGGGACATATTGTTAAGAAACAACAAAACCAATTGCCTGTGACAACTAATATAGACAAGGAAATATTATTCTATCAGGGTTTTTCCCCCTTTATTTTCTGTCATTAAGTTACCATGAAGAATATCTTCTAGAATGGCCCTTGAAGTCACTCAGAAATTGACCCAAATTTCCCTCCCCCCAGAAGCATAGATGGCGCAATTTGTATTTCTGTTAATGATCATCTGCAAGTCTAGAATTCTTTCCTTTACTATCTCTTAGGTAGAATCGTTTATTTCAAGGATCATCTGTGCTGTATTGGTAATGTTTATATAGCAAAGTCACAGTGCTAATTTATATGTAAAAGAACTTAAGTTTTTTTTTTAATTTGCAATTAGAATCCAAATTTAGTTTTCATGAAAGTGAATACATTGTTGTTTAATATTTTAATAAGCTCTCCCCCTAAAAACAAATTACAGAAATAGTTACTCTATCTTACTTCTGTTTGACTGAAAAGCAGTTAAGAGCCAAAAATAAGTGGAGGTGCTAAAAAATTACAAAATAATATTTTTTAATGGGTGAAGACCTGCCCTTTAAATGATAAACTTGACAAATACTTCGACACACCCAGCACTGAAAACAGCTGTTCACTGTCAATATTCAGAATAGATTCTTTCCCTTTAGCATGCTAAAAGTTCTGAAATGATCTTTAAGGCCTCGTTTCTTGAATAAGCACCAACCAAGCAGCATTAGTGGGCAGGAAGGATGATGCCGGAGGTTAGAAATGTTCAACTGCAACATTGATTTGTGTCTGTCTCTTTCCCTCTTCCTCGCTGGCCTTTTTCTCTTTAATGAGGACTAGAATGTTTCCACATCAGTTAACTGCCTTCATAAAGCACCAGAAGGTCACACCAGCCCCAGACTGATCCTTTTCTTTGTGCCTATAATATAATTGGCTGATTGTGCGAGTGATGAGCCCGCCCCCTCCCCCAGCCCGGTCCTAGCTCCCTGTTCCAAGCCTGCCTCACTGGTTTCCGAGGAGCCGAGCTGCTCGGTCGCTGCGCGCTCTCCGGCACAGGCAGTGCCACTGCGCAGGTTGATCAGCGAAACAGCATCCATTTTAATCTGCGGGGAGCCCCTGCCTAACCAGGGCGTTCTCTCCCGCCCGCCCGTGGATGCTCCGCGCTCTCCCTCCGCAGCCTCGCTGAGCAGTCCTGCTTTGGGGTCTGCGCCCTAGGATGCACTGAGATGGTGCATCAGGAGAACTGCTCGTACCAGGTAAGACTTAAAGCCTGATCTTGCGGCCGGCATCCTTGGGGAGAAGAGGCCTTCCTCTTCCAAAGCAGCAGGTTGCCTCTTCCCGGATTTTGGATTTTCGAGGGATTTTTGCCATCGCCTGCACGGCTTTCGGCCTTCATTGCATACAGTATCTGAATTGTAATTAGGCTTTCTGGGGAGTAATGGGGCAGAAAACACTGCTTCCTTGGCCTTTAAAGCATTTGTGGAATCCATGGAGGTAATCTATGCTGTGCACATTCTGTATGTCTGTACGATAAGAGGAACTGCTTTGAACTGTAATTGAATTTAAGCAGATTGAGAGGAAAATCTGGTCAGAATTTTACATCGTTAGCATTGAAAAATGGGGGTTTTGCTCATTGCCTAGGATGTGAATTACTTTTCTTCCAGTTTTTAGAATAGTCTTTAAGAAAATTGTGAAAATAGTCATAATTGTTGATCTTAGAGATTTTTGAAATATCAGCCAGCAAGCACTTGACATTTGAAGTTGCACTTGTATGTCTGCATGAACTTATTTTTAGCAGTATATTGTTTTAAACGTTTAGTAAGAATATGTATTCAGACCACATAGAAAAAATTTGGTAAGACATGTTCAACTATGTGCTAATTTAGTATCTGAAGTTATGAATTAAACACTTAGACAGTTTCAAATGATCACTTCCAGAATGTTTAATAACTCCTTCTTAGGACTTTAGCTGTTGAGGCAGTACTGGAAGGATCCTCATTGTAAACAGCTCGCGGGAATGCTCTTAGGGATATTGCTCTTTGCAGCATCAGAGAGGACCAGTGCAGGTCCTGATTAGTTAATATTGGGATATGACTCAACTGATCAAGGTTAGAGGCTCTAAGGAACAAATTCTCTAATGAACAATACCGCTTCCTTGTGTGAGGTGGTTACCTGAGACAAGCAGGTGTTTCTCATAAGGTCAGATTTCACAGTAGTTAAATATATGCAAGCAGAATGGTACATTTCACCAGACTCAAGACAGTGGTTTCTAGTTAAGTAAAACATGCCTATAAAATACATTTATATGCTTTTTCTCTGCTGAGTAATGGAATTTTTTTAATTATAGGGCTGTTTTATAGTATTCTTATTTTATAGACATTTAGGTACATAGATCCTAAATATCAAGATTTGTGCTTCATGGGAATTCTTTCCATGAGAAAGAATCAGAGATACTGAGAGAACCCACATTACTCACACTTGACACAATGTCTAGGGGTGGGGAATGTCAGACACCACGGAGACCCTAATCTATGGCTACTGCTGCAGGTGATTAAATTACTGTAATAATTAAAATAATTTCCTTCTCTTGTCAGAGAAGCCGAACAAATTATGTTTGAAAGGCAAGCTCTTATAAGATTATATCTTTTCATTAGACTGGACATAAAATTGTTTTTGGAGGGTAAAAAATAGGTCAAATATAAAGTTAATCTGGAGAAGAGGAGTCAGGTTAGCCTACTGTTTCTTCCAAAGGAAGATAAATTGATTTTATTTTATGTGAACTGTAATATATAAGAGTGACATTGTTTGTTTAATAGTTTTGAAGTACTTATTGCTTATTTCCACAGTAAAATTAAGTGTTTTCAGTAGCTAATGATAATTAATAGACTCTGCATCACCATGGAGCTTTGTAGTAGAACTACCTTCATGTGTATTTTCCTTTGAAGTGCTCTCCTTTATCCATAGCTCAGCAAAAACAGAAACATTAACCTTGAAGCCAATTTTAACCTACTTAGAAATCTTAGTTTTAGAACCCAGCTGGCAGCACATGTGATTGGATTCAGGAAAGGTGATTTCTCTAAATCCTTAGTTTGATGTTGTTTCAGTCACTGGTGATAATGGACAGTTTGATAATATTTTCTAGAAACTGCTCCATTTTTGACAAGGGCTTGTTTATTTTTTTAAGAATAATACAGTAGCAGTTAAGGCAAATTCTTTAGGTTAATATTTTTAGTGAGCTGACAATTTATTTGGAGAACTGATTCTTTTCTTCCTATAAATGATACATACTAAGATTTCAGAGAAATCTTTAACGGAGTGTCCATGAATAGGGTATTAGAAGCCATCCCCCCTCCAAAAAAAAAAAAAATCAGATGCACATTTTGGTCAGCATAGAGATAAATGTTATTTACTACAACTACTATCTTTATCGCTATAGTATTAAAGTCTTTCTGATTGGTCTACCTAGCCTACTTTGGCCTCCTGCTCCCTTCCATAGTCTACTTTTAGCATGGTCTCCAGGATACCATGTTTTTTCCCCCAGAATTGGGAACTGAACTGGGGCCTTTACTCTGAGCTGCATCCTCAGCCATTTTAAGTTTTTGATGTTCAGATAACATCTTAGTAAATCACTAAATTGCCCAAACTGGGCTCAAACTTGCAGTCATCCTGCCTCAGTCTCTGAGAGTGCTGGAATTACAGGCCTGTGCCAACAAGTCCACCCAGAAGAGCTTTTAAAACCTAAGTCAGACCATGATCCACATCTCAAAACTTTATCTGCCTGTTCAAAGCACAAACCCAGGTCTTTATCTGGCCAGGACACCTCAAATCAGTTCATCCCTGTTTCCTCCCAGCCTTTTCTGTGCTTGCTTCACTTCCCAGCTACATAACTAGGATGGCCCTGCTCCTTACTGCTCCTTCTGCTTGGTTTGGCTCCTCCAACACCATCCATGTAAGATACCAGACTTAATAAATATCCCCGTGTTTGGATATATTTCTGCTAAAAGTTGTTCGCAGTTTATCTGAAAGTCACATTTGACTGCTCTACCACTGAGATGTCCCCAGCCCTTTTTGTTTATTTTTTATTTTAGAGAGGGTCTCCCTATGTTCCCTCAAAATTCTGATCCTCCTTTGTCAGCCGCCTGAGTAGCTGAGAAGCATGCACCACCATACCTGGCTCCTAATTTATCTTTATATTTAGCATTTATCATCATCTATCATAGTATATATTTTACTTAATTGTATGTCTCTTTTCTGCCTTCCTTGTTCCATGCTTCATGAAGGCAGGAATTTTTATCTTTGTTCTCTCTGCTTTCCGAGTGGATGGATATGCCTATTATATATGAAACTGACCAAGAAAAAAGGCATCGTAAACATGCAGTGCCATGGTGGCTGCTTAGGGCTTTCAGTCCTACTTCTTCCCTCCCCCTTAATCTGCACTGTTTGCATGAAGGAAGCAGGTTATTCCCATGTTTCTTGCTAATTTTCTCCTCTGTGAAATAGGGGTTTTTCAAGTTAACATCCTGGGATGAGAGTTGGCAGGTCCACTGCCAGAGGCCATCTTTCTGCATAAACAAGCCAGTTATCATGAATCAAGAGTTATCTGCTTCCTCTCACCATTTCTTCTGAGCACATCAGGGGTTCAGGGAGAATCTTTAAGTAGTACATCATTTCATTTTAGAGCTGTTTCTAGCTAATATGTAGAAATACAATTGATTCTTGTATATTGCTTTTACAAATAGATGATTGTGTTGAAAAAAGAGTTTTGCTGTTCCAAGAACTTGAATGCCCCTGTTTGAGCAAGTGTTTGGATGCATTGTGCTTTGAACAGTTAGTTCAGGGAGGGTGAACAGAGAGGAATTCCCATGCAGGAATTTTTTGGTGATGATTTTGTTTGTCTTTAGAGTTTCTCACATTGTCATAATCTTTATGTGCTTTTCTCCCTTACAGGAGTTAGATTAGCAAAGAGGTTATGGAGACATGTGCTGTCATTTTTGGTCATAGACCTGTTAGAGAGAGAGAGTGTGTGTGTGTGTGAGAGAGAGAGAGAGAGAGAGAGAGAGAGAGAGAGAACTATCGACCTCCATTTTCCACTCTTGGGAGGAAGCCAATCTCTTCAGGAAAGAGTCTTGCCCACAGCTTCAAGCCTGGCAGCCTTCAAAAGGACAGATTCCTCTAAATGCTCTCTGATAGACAGCTTAGAAATATTGTTAACTTGTAAGCACAAGTTTAGGTCAAAGGGCCCATTTTGCTTAAAAATTCCCAAAGATTTTCTCCCTTCTCCTGCAGTTTTGTTTTGGGGTACATGCATATATAAAAACAATGCATGCTTTTATCCCCATCTTGCCATTGCTTAAATGACTGCCTCAGATATTGATTACACTCTCACATTCTTAGCAACTGTGGGAATAGACTTGAAAGAGAAAAAGCAAAATGGTTTATGAATAACTCATGTCTTTTCCCTTCCTCTGGTGTGTAGAGTCCCTTCTTTGTACATACACCTGGTCAGAAGAAACATGGCCTGAAATCTTTAATGCTTCCTTATATTCCTCAGGACAAATCCCAGACATTTTGTATAACAGTCAAGGCCTAAGCAAGATCTGAACTCTGGGCAAAAACATTCCTTCTCTCAAACCCTACACTCCTGCCCCCACATTCCCATCAATTTTTTCTTTGCTGTGAGAACTCCAACTAGGATGCCTCCCACCCACACACCACCTGCTTCCACCTATTGCAGGCTAAGGCAGCTTTCAAGACTCAAATGTCACTGTGATGACTTGGGTCTAAATGTTCCCCCAATACCTCATGCAGTCATAGGTGGAGCTTTTTCCAGTTGGCTGAATGTAGACTGTGTGATTGACTCATGGTTCAATGCTAGGATCAAGGGTGGGTGATTATTAAATCAGTCCACTGATTGATTTGACACCACCCAAATTGCAGTTGCCTAGATACAATATAGTCTATGGCCATATCACCCTGAATGCACCTGATCTTGTCTGGAAACAGTATAAGAGACAGAAAGAAACTTGTCTCCCTTCTTGCTTGCTTTGCTACTTTCTGCCTGCCTTGAACTGTTTCTCCTCTGTAATACCTGTCTGCCATGCTACCCTGCTTTAGAGCCAGCTGATTATGTACTAAAACCTCTACAAACTTTGAGCTAAATAAACCTTTCCCTCTTTATCTTTGGGTGTTGAGTATTTTGTCTCAGCAACAAGAGAAAAATAACTAAGACAGCCACCTTCTGGGAGAAATCTTTGCCCCTTACCTCCCAGTAAAAATTCCTTCTTCTCAATGAATGTTGTTTTTCCTTCTATTAGAATTCCTTTATGCTATTTACATATAAATATATCTCTCCTATTAGACAAGGCTTCTTGGAGACAAGGCCTTATACATGAAGTATGTGTTCAATACATGTTTGTTGGATTGAATTGCATTTGCTGAAGCTGGTGCTGTTCTTAGTCCCAGTGAGAATCTCAGATCTATGCATGCAGCAGGGAGTTAGTGCAACTGACTCCAGAGTACAGCTCCATGGCTTCTAAGCCTCAGTCGTCAGCACTTGAAACATTCCATGCACCAGAATGGGAGATGCTATACAAGGTACAAAATGAGTAAAGAGATGCATACACATCCCGGAGACAATACAACGCATTTAGGCAATGCCTCCATGTCTGGTGGTTTATCCTCAAGAACTTCTCAAAAATTGGTGGTTATTGAGGCATACACTCAGTCACAAGCTGCCTTTCTTAATATATTTACATTTACAAGGTTTTACTGCATCCTTTTGCCCTATCAAGGGGTAATTTTAGTGCTTTGTGGAACATTGAATGTTTCTGGGGCAAAGTTTGGTTTTGGCCCAATTGAAGAGTCGGTCAAATAAAAGACATCCTATTGTAGTTTCATGATGAAACTAGAGAGTGTATCAGTTTAAGTAGTACATCAAGATGTCCTAAAATTCTTGCTGGAGAAAGTAGTAAACAGCCTTTCATGCACAAATTCTAGTGGATCATTTAATGGTTAACAAAGGAAAGGAAATTTATTCTATCCCTGTTGACACTAGGCCAAGTGAGAGCTCATTCCCCAGTCACTTCTTCCTGTGAATGAGAAAGCAAGGTATCAAATTTGAGTTCATTTGAGATTCTATGCAGTGTAAGCCTGGTTTCATCCACAGCAGGGAAAAATATATCAGAATGAAAAGAGGATTTCAGAAGCATCTTAGCACACTATTTTGAAATAGACTTTTAAATAGAAATTGAATACAATGGTTTTCTGTAGTTTTCTGTAGATTTTTTTAATCAGAAAAATATTTTTGTAGTTAATCGTGATGAATTTTGAAATGAACTTTGTCGTCACTTTCCTGGTTAAAGTATAGTTGTGCTCTGTCTTGTTGAGATCTAACTTTTTCTGAGGAGGTGGAAACCTTAAAAATTAAGAAAATAATCCTGGGTATAAATCATCTATATTCATTTTTTATCTAAAATATCTAAAAACTTAATTTATGTTTTCTCATGAAAGAAGCACAGTGATAAGTGCCCAAATAGAAGAACAAACAATAACAATAATAAAAAAAAAAACTTCAACAGGGCTTCATTATGAGCTTGATCTAAAATAGACATTTTATACCAGCACATCATCCCTGTTTAAAGGACCACCATCTGGCTCAAACTTTGTGATTCAGACTTAAGGTAATTTAAAAAAGTTAAGCCAAGTGCCTACTAGTACTTTCTCTTGGAAAGGATGGTGGTCATGGGGGTTGACAAGAAAATGGGAGCATTTCTATGATGCATATCACTACATCAAAGAAAGCTTTAGGGAGAATGGAGACCCCCACAGACAAAGAGAAAGAGTGTGTGTGTGTGTGTGTGATGTAATCTTGGATAACTAATCACAGTTTTATGGAGAGAAACATTAATAAAGTTATGTCCCATTATTTATTTATATTCTCTATACCAAAGGAAAATTCGAAATCTCGGTATACTTAGTATTCCCCTGTGCTCTACATAGAAGCATCAGGAATCACTCTACTTTCTGAGATAGAAATTTGACAGAACTGCTTGAATTTGAAAGAAAAATCCCATCACAGCAGCCTGGTGATAATCAGTGTGGGAGAACAGTCTGGGGAAAGAACATACAGAGAAACACAATGAGGGCATTAATATGGTCCCACCTGGAAGCTGCACCATGGTCGTCAAAGTGACTACAGATGGATTTCTTATACTCAGATTTTTTGTTGCACAGAAAGATTTCAGCTATGACCCTCAGTCTTTTTAATGTAGGAAAGCATTGGGCACTGGCTACTTCCCACATTGTGACCTACCCTACCCTGAGCTTTTAATGTCATCATTTTAATGTTTTAACTTACACTGAAAAAGTTCTTTTAAAAATCACCTGCAATTTTTCATGACTTTTCTAGTTATCAGGATACCTTAATTGAAAAGCAAACCAAATTTAGATGAATTGTATATGAAAGAAAAATGATTTGAAAAGAAGTTATAAATCTAGCATGTAGAATAGGAACGCTAAGACTGAAGGAAGAGTGGGAGACTGAAGAGTTAATCGGGCTGAAACAGAGGTTTCACCTATGAATAGGAAAGTCTTTTGACAGTGCATAAGTAATTTTCCAGTAATGTGGTACATGTACTCAGAGTCAATAATTTCTACCAGTCACCGATAATGATCATTTAAAAGCATTAGCTCACATGAGCCGTGTGCCTTGCAATTCAGAGCATTGCTTAACAGGAAACTGAAGCCCTCATTTCCAGTCTTTGAATCTCAGAGCAAAGGGGTTGGAAGAGGCCCTTTTCACCTCAGGGATTCTAAGTGGCTATGAGCACATTTTCTAAGGGAAAGCATTAGCTTCTGGGCCCATCTTCTGCCTGGATAGTTTATTTTTGAGAAGGCAGCAGCAGCAGGAGGACAAGAGTGGCTGTTATCTCTTGTTTGCATAGCTGCCACAAAACCACCACATGCGACATGTAGCTCATGTCTGCAGGGTGGTATTTGTTTATGTTTTATCCATTCTTGTATTCATGTGGACCTCTTGAAAGTAAAATTAATTACAGTGCTGATTCCAAACGTTTGAAGTCCAACTCTTGCCACCCTCCTTAGAAATGTAGTCTGAAATAGATGGATAGTGGCTTTTCATGGAAATTTTCAAGATTCTGGAGCAGTGTTGCTAATAAAGTACATTTTAAAATCTCTTTTTAAAAATTAATTTTCTGATTTGGAAGGTCTAGAGTGGGCCCTGAGAGTTTATTTTTCTAGAAAGTCCCAAGGTTTCTGCTAATACTGTGGTCTGAGAGTACACTTTGAGTAAAAAAAAAAAAAAAAAAAAAAAAAATCTAGAGACCATCAAAGATTAGTCCTGTCACATGTGATAGGCAAGTACTGTGTCAGATATTTTCAGGTGAAAAAAGTCATCCTGACAGCAACATCACATCTCCATCTGCAAAGGGCTTAGGCTGTGAACCTTGTTTGGGGAGGGTCCCCATAACTTCATCCCTTTTAGGGACTGGCCTGCATGCTCTTGCATCCATGCTTTAGGAGGAGACGTTCTGTTGCCTGTCCCTATTTAGTACTTGCTAGAGAATCACTTCTGAGAAAGGGGCTAGGAGGCTGAGGAATGGGGATGGTCCTTTAGTGTTTCCTTGTTGCAGTTGTTTGGTGGGGAAATTTCCATCTTGGACTTGAGGTGCCTGTCTCCAGAAGATAATATTATTGATGTACCTTTGCATACATATATATGTATGTGTACAGTTAGCTTACAATGCATATGTATACATTTATATTGTATATATACACAATTTATATTGTATATATACACAATTTGCACAATTAAGAATAAAAGCTCGGTTTTTCTCATTTTAATGCTATACATAAGTCAACCCAGTTAACACTGAGGTAAAAAGATGTTGGAATTTAGGCTTGTAGCCTTATGTATCATACTGAATCTTATATTCTTTAAATTTTTGCTAATTTCACCCATGACAGTTATTGGCCGTTGGTTGCTAAGTGAACTGGGGTGCTAACCCAGGTAAGAGACTGAAATGGATATCATGAACCTAAACTGTAGTGAAATGAGTCTGTGAATCAGTATAGCAGCCTGCAGCTTGGCAACTACTGTGGAAGAGCTATTTTTCACATCCTTAGGGCTTCTCAGACTCTGAGCTGCAGGGGTCTGCAGGCTCCTGGGGCTTCAGTTCACACAGCTCCCTAAGAAGTTGGCCTGAGGGCTGGAAAAATAGGTGGAGGTAGCCACTGGAAAGTACTCTTTTTACCTTTGGAACATATGTGGGGTCCACAAGATTTGGGTTGAAAAGCACTGATATTAACTATCACAGTTTCTCATTGTTGACAGCATTCAGAGGAAACATTTTAAGCAGCATATTCATTTCTCCTGTGCTCACATACTCATTCAACAGCTTGTCATTGTCCACCGTGTGCATGGCAGTGTTCTAGATGCTGTGGGGAAAATAAGATGAATAAATAAAAATCCCTGTCCTCTTAGGAAAAAAAAACCCCAGAAACCATAATGACTGTTGGAAAGAAGCCATAATGATGCTAAAAGCACCATGGTAAGTAGAAAGGAAAATGCACCTTACAGCATGCTGGGTCAAGAGTGCCACAGCTTTCCTTTCATTTTGTGAGGCGTCATCCCAGGAAGTACGTGCTGGCATTCCAGATGTGTGGTTTATAAAGCATTTCAGTGTGTGATATTGTTATATGGGAACACTGCTGGATTTCTCGTCTCTCACTCTAATTAAAAAAAAACTAGCTTTATTGTGTGTAACTGTTTCTTTCTGAGGCAGCCAGTGGGGGAGGGGCCATCTATCACACTCCTTTACCTTGTGGGCTACAGAGGCAAAAGTCCAGGGTCCAGTTCTGGCCGAGCCATTTACTAACAGTCATCCTTGGGGCCAAGTTACCTAATGCCACTAAGCTCTTTCATTCAGCTACAAAACACAGCTGTTAAATATCTACTCCAAAGAGTGCTGAGAGGATTAAAGACGTGCAGAAGGCACAGATAAAGTACCTGGCACATAGCAACTCCTTAATAAAGAGTGGGTACTGTTGTTATATTGTTGTGTGTCGTGTAAGAAGATACACGCTTCCTTCGTTTTCATTGATCTCCTTTGGCAGGGTTTAAGATGCACAGGGATCTTCAAAGTAGAGTATTTGTTATAATTCCAAAGCTGTAGCCTTAGTGAATCCTTCTGTACTGTGAACACCTGCCATGGGTCCGCGCTTAGTGGCCAGCATTGCCCCACAGCCCTGGAAAGCTTTATGGGACACATCCTGCATGTGACATCCGGAGTAAATCTAGACATCTTGACTTCTCCTATCTAGACTGAGAGTTCTAGGGTCTGGAGGAGAATAAGACAGGGAGATCTTTGCGAGGGAGAAGCTCTGCACAATTGCAAGTGTGGCTGTGAGGTACAGCTTGTCACTGTGATGAGTGACGAATGTGCGATTCATTCCTTAGGAACTGAGATGAGGGCTGGGGATAGAGTAAGGGGAGGATATAGCTTTGGATTGAGGCTGCAAAGGAAAGTATTTGCTTTGTAGAACTACATTAAGACACATTTATGTCACAAATCTTTTACCAATGGAGTTTTTTAAAATAAATTTATGGAAGAAATAAGGAGACAACTAAAGATAAGAGCGTGTCTGCAGAGGGTGCCAGAGGTTGTGGTGAGTGGCAGTTTTGCTTTTAGAACTGTGGTTGTTTGTTTGTTTGTTTGTTTGTTTTGGTTAGTTTTATTTATTTTTCTTAGTGCTATATATTTGTCATATGTAATGGATACATTTGTCACTGGGAGTTGGTACATGTACATATCACATCTTAATCCTTTTTATTTCTTTTTTCCCCTCCCCTCCTTCCTCTGTCTCTAGATTTTCTTCCCATATGTGAAAGGTTTAACTTCCTATAATCTACCTTCGTGTAATCTACTGGCTATTTTTAAATGATTTATACTTTGGGTTTCTCACATAAGAGAAATCATGCAGTATTTAACTTTCTGCATAAGTACCAATTGCAGCACTAGAGCACCAATATTTAACTTTCTAAGGCTGATTTATTTCAGTTAGCTAATATTATTATCTCAGTCAAGTGCCTCTTTTTTCCTACAAATGACTGAAATATCCTTCTTTATGACTGAGTAGTACTCCATTGCATGTATATATATATATATATATATATATATATATATATATAATTTTTTTTATCTGTTCATTTGTGGATAGGCATATAGGCTACTAATGATGTTGCAATTGCTCAAAAATCTGTTGAAAACTTAGTAACTAGTATATTTGCTGCTTTCTATGCAAGCACACCAATATGTTAGATGGTACTCCTAAATGGAGGCTTGGCCTTTAAATTGTTTTCTGACCCAACTCTCCCAAAAACTGTGTTTTTTTTTTTAATAATAATTTTTTTTTCTTCTTGGTTTATGGCAGTAGTACTTTGATAATGATGAGTGTGTGTGCATGCACACACTTCTGTTTGCCTGTTGCACCAAAACATCCTCCAGCTGTGGGCCTTTTTCCCCACTGTATGTAAAGCTCGTAAACAAAACCAGAAGCCATGGGAAAAGGGTAAAGAGAGCAACAGAAAAGAACTTTCGCTTTTGTCAAAAAGCCCGCCACTGGCTGAATTTTAAAGAAAAGTTGACAGATCTTTTTCTCTTGCCTGTATTACTAGAACAAAGCCTCCTAGGGCAGGGGGTCCTCCTGTGAGTTGGAAAGCAACTTCAGTCCCGTGCCCGGACTCCTACCAGAAGATAAAACTTTTGCACGTGCTTTTACCAAAGTTTCAGTTATGAGAAATTTTATTTGAACTCTGTTTTACTGTGTTTTTTCTTTTGTCGTGAGATACTCCCTCATAAAGTTTGCAAGGCTACAAGTCGTAGCTGCTGTTTCTGCTGCTTTTATATTGCAGTCTGCCCGATTCAGTCTTCCTCACAGAGCTCCAGCTCACACTCAGTCCTGAACTGGAGACTTGTCAGCTCGTGGAAGCCTAGTTCCTCTCTTGTCTTTTATTGGGAACAGGAAAGGTGCTGCAGAGAGGAATCCGGATAGGATCATTTGAGGGAAGGAGATAGCAGATGGTGGGAAGACTGGACTTTAAACAAGCTGAGTGTCAGGAGCAGAGTGAGCCTCAGAAGAAGCAGCTGCCCAGGACCAGAGTGGGGAATAAGCCAGGGCTGCCACGTGGGGCAGTGTCTCTGGGACAGAGGAGGCAAGGACACCTACAGCCAGGCACAGACGCTTGGCTGGCTCTCCTGTCAGCATGAGCAGTAACCAGGGCACTGGGCAATTGGCGCTGCCGCCTGTCAGAATTCATGGAAGATTATTTCTTAAGTGAAATTCTGAAAAGTTAAAGGATGAATTTGATCAGTGATGGAATGGATGACATCATCACTCAAGAATCCCTAGTGGATATGGAGGGGAATTATAAAAAGGTAAGAAGGCAGAACTCTTATTTATAAGCAATTGGGTCATTTTTCTAACCGAGAGAAAGATCACCCGTGAGGAGTGGCCAAATTCCACACTGACTGGCCATTGCCCCACTATAGTCAGGAAAACTAAATACAAGAATCAAATGCATTAAGTTGGGAATGTTCTTTCTCTAGTTTATATTCATTAATATATTATAGCAGTAGTAGAAGTATACATACTATCCTGAAGTTGAAAATTGTATTATACATTTCATTACTAGGCAAGTCTCTTTTATATAAAGGAATATTTTTTTAAAAAATTATCTATATGTATTAATAATTCATCTGGAATAATTACTGGAATGGTTAACCTGTCTATCTTTGACATTTTTAATAATGCAAAATGCACAGCTTCAGGAAGAAAAGTTTTGGCTTTTTAAAAATTCATACAATATCTGTTCTGTGCTTTCTTTCTCTTTTGAAAGTTGGTTTGTATGTTTTGGGAATATTTTATATGGTAATTGTCTAGTAATAACAGGCCCAACTAAAAATAGCTTTAGTTATATGGGTGAGGTTGTGAAATCATACTACAAGTATATGCTTGTCTGTCCACAGAAGGCTAAATACCCACTGTGTCCTTCCTCCCTTATTACTTGACAGAAGTCAACTGTGGTTCACAACACAGCATACCATGAGGAAGAAGGGTCCTCCCATCGAGGAGTGGAATTGAAATTTCTTTTCCCTCTGAGCCAAATAGCAATTAATGTGGCCTGATAGAATGGTAAATCTTGAGACTCTTTTTTTTTTTTATTGGATCAAGTATGTCATTAGCTTTTTTTTCCCCAGAGTGAGATATAGGAAAATGCTTCTTTAACAGTAGCTCCTTGAGAATACTAATGTAAAACATGGCAACTTGTATCTTACATATGTAACTATGTGAGATTCTTTTAAGTATGTGTTTCATTCTTAGAGTAGTTCACAATAGTTTGTACACTTTCTCCAGAAGGTGAAACCTAAATATATAAAAGAGGCCTCAATGACTTGCAATGTTACCCTGTGCCTTTTTCATCTCTTGTGATACCCAAGAAGGGAATGAGTGCCCAGGGTGATAAGTGTGTAGAGTCCTGAAACCCTAACACTTCTCAGCTGTTCCCTTTACTCCTCCACCGGAAGCCAGTATGTAGAAAACATTTATGACACTGCCGTCAGTTGGATACTTATCCAACCTTGCAGCGCAAGCATGTAGTTCAGACTTCCTCTATTTTCAGTGCCAAAGAACTGGTCACCGTTTTCTTTGTCTATCAGATTTTCAGATAAAAAAGTGTAGGTCACTTCACATGGAGGAAAAAATAAAAGACTTTACCATTGTTAATGCATCAACAATAGAGTCGTGACCACTGTGGTTTTACCCTACTTAGAAATGGGAAAAGAGCCCAGATGCCTGGAATAAGTGAATAATGATATGCCAACAAGTGAGACTCAAATGACTAAAGCTACACATGTGTAAGGCTCAGGGAGGTTTAAGACATCCACAGCCACAAAGCAGAGTTAGCATCGTGTAGCCCTTATCTAACAGAGACAGTAGAATGCCATGTGTGAATCAGGAGAAATAGTATCTGGTGGGTTAATACAAAAACCACTAGATGAAACTTCTGGATTCATGGAATGCTCGGAGATCAGTATATTGTGTTGAACACTTGTTCTCTAGTCATTTCATCTTTTCAGCTACTTCAGGCAAGTGCTTTCAAATGTGTACATATCATGTATCTTGATTACTATGAAAGTTTCATTATGCTTAGAGAAAAAAACTATGATTTGAAATTTCACTAAGAATTATTTAAAAAGAGTAACATGGGCTTTTTAAAGAAAAAAAAGCAAAGATTAGGAAAACCAGTTCTCTAGTATAAAAATCACTTTCTCTTTTTAGACTTTCTAAGAATTTTTTTGCTTTAATGTTTTTTCTTTAGTTGGATAAATGGAAATTTAAATTAAGTGCTATCAAATAGTACTCTGTAGGGCTTTTGACCTTGCACCCATCAGTAAAATATATTAGATTCTATGCCTCTAATATACATATGTTTATTCAGAAATTGTGCTTACCACTTGCATATATGTGTAAAACATATACACAAGCAGATAGTTTAATGAATAAAGTTTTTGTAAATAAAAGTTCCAATAGTTTCTCACCCTACTTTGAGATCAATGGTCAAAAACGACTGGAAAATCGGTATACACTGCTCAGGTGCCATGGAATTCCCTGAACTAGTTGCACTAATAAATATTACATGTCTGTAGGGGTTGTTTTGCAGGATTGCTTTAAAGTCAGACAAACAGCCTTCAGGGGGAGAAGTCACTTTCCAGTGACTAAAATTAGATTCCACCAAGGCAGAGGAAGGAAGAGATTATATATCTGTTCCTTTTCCTTGGGGAAGATCCTGCTTGTTTAAAAAAAAAAAGTTTCATTAAGGACCTCTGGTTTATTCAATAACAGCAGTAAAACTGTGCGCAACAGAAAACAGATTGCAGTATTTAGGAAAGAAAGTGGCGACCTTGGCAGCATCCGCTGTGTTTGGTCAGCCCATTACATCCCTGCCCTGCTAGGAGCAGCTTCTGAGTCCTTGGTAAAGAGCCACACAACTGGCTGATAACAGGACCTAAGTGGCCCTCAGGAGGGGAGTCAGCGTCCTCCTTCCTTCATCATCATTTGCCAAGAGCCTCCCTTGTTCCTGGCATTGCATGATGCCAGAACCACAGAAAGGAGACTGAGCTTTCCCTCTTGGGCCTTACAGCTCAAATGAGGAGGCACAAACAAATCTGCTACATGGAATTATTACTGCTTAAAAGATCCTTAAGATAGCCAGTGTGGACTTCCAAAAGTTGGCAGCCTCCGCTATCCCAGGCTGGAGGAATGAATATCCAGATAAGACTAATGGAGAGTGAGAAAAGGAAATCAATAACATTTAACATACTGTATGGTATAATGGCATAAGACTGGCTCCGACTTTGTCCCAGAGCAAACTCAGGGAAGCCAGTTTTCCTTCTGTTCCCCTGCTACTGTGCACAGAATAAGGTTGCTGCAAATAGGGAGGCATGTGGTCCCAGAACTGTGCGAGCCTGCTTGCCTGGCTTTGTTCTGCAGAGGTACTGTCTCTCTAGTGTCATGCATCCAATTACAGTGAAAGATTAGGGAAGACCCCATGAAAAAATTAAAAGACTGGAAGGAACAATATTTAAAGTGAAGCCACAGCTGCGCCTCATGTTTTTTTAAAAGGTGAATGGAAATGACTGCTTGAGATAAACTGTAATAAACAGGAACACAGAATGCCAGCTGCCATTCCAGACAAGCGCTCAGGCCTCCCCACACAATTACAGAGGAAAAGCAGCCGTCGACCTCCATTAACCCTCACGTCTTCCTGCCTGTGAGGGATGAATGCATTTGAAGAACCCTGTTAAGTTACCCAGCCTGGGGCCTAGCTCTACCTCAACCACCTGGAGAGAATCTCTTCTGCTTTCTGGGCCTGAATCTCCTTTTCCTCAAAGCCCAGTCTGTCTTAGATGTTAGAAACATGAAGCCTCCTGGCCCCTCTCTCAGGGTTTTGGCCATTCTCTCTTCCCCCTTGGCACACCCCAGCTAGCCAGCCTGGCTGCAGAGCTGGTTGTTTCAATGACTAGCTTTCCGTGTTCAATGTCAAGGCCTCCCCTGCACCCCTTTCCGTGCCATGACCACCCTCCTCAGCCTCTGCTCCTCTGTGTCCACCCTTCCCACCAGTGTCCTTAGCCTTCTGGCTCCTGTGTTTCTGTGTGCACATGTGACTCGTTAAACTGAAATACAATTCACATACATAAGATTCATTTTAAAGTCTACGCTTTGATGGTTTTTAGTGTATTGTATTTACAAGTTTGTGGAACATTTTATAGCTGCAAAAAAAAAAAAAAAAAGCCCTGTGCCCATTAGTTACTCCCAATGCCCCTGCCTGTTAGCCTCTGATAACTACTAATTTACTTTCTATCTTTATTAACCTCTAAGTTCCAGACACTTCTGGCTCCTTTTGTCTCTTTTTCTCTACTCTCTCACTACCTTACCCAGCTTTTCCTTTTCATATTAGCACCAGCCTCCTTTAATAAATTATCTCTTTGTGTACCAAGGACCCAACTGCTTTCTGTATAGTATTTCATTTAAAAGATATACATGCCTTCTTTCAAGAAAAGAAAGCAGAGCTCAAATAGTTTTAATAACTTATTGCACTACTGTCAGATTCAGAATGTTATCTTGGGTCTCCTCAACTTTGAATCCCCTGTCCCCAACTGCTGCACTACCCTGCCCCTTTTCAGTTACATGTTTGTGCCCAGCTCTTGTACAGCCTAAGTCCAGCCTGACATGGGAAGTTGAGGACACCAACTTCCTGGCAACTGATTAAGGTTTGGCTGTTACATAACCATGCAGTTTCTTGGACCTTTGTGTTCCTGACAGTGATACTGAATGACCGTGATGGCCTTGCAGGCTTCTGAAATGGCACCTGTTAAAAATAGAGTTGCCAGATAACACTGTCCTGTGTTAAAAAGTACTCTCTGTAGGCAGTCATCTGAGAACTAGATATGAGCTCAGCATGCTCCTGGCTGTTTGTATTTTGGATTTGCTGTTCCTGGGACAGGAAAGCCATTTGTTTTCATATATATCCTTTTAGGATTTAATGTTGAAATACTTACACTACAGTAGTTATCTTGGTGGATTGTGCCATGGGTTCCTTTACCTTCACCAAAGTTCACATGCTAAGTAGCTCCTGAACTTTAATTCTAAGTGTTCACTAGATAATTTTGCTCCATTTGTTAACAATGAGAATGTTCCAGTGTTAGGGATTCTGCACAGCAGCGCTTCTTGTTGCCTGCTTCTGCTTATATCACCTCCGTATAACATGAGAAGGGATGCAGTCAGCAATAGGCAAAGCCATCCTCACATTTACACTAATGTAAACAGACATCTCCATCCTTTGGATTGGCATCCCAGCACTTTGGATGTCACCCAGTTCTCAGGTTAAGCAGGGAAGCCAAAGAGTTCTTTCCCCTTGGGTGGCCCTGCTGGACTTTAGGTATATTCGTCGCTGACTGTCTCGTGAGTGCCTGTCCTGAGCAAGTTGCACCCCAAGGCTTCAACATTGCCCAGTAGCCCAGGTAGACACCTCACCACATACTTGTCTGGGAAGATTGATTTGGACCAAACTAAATTTGTTTTTGATGCAAACATTGGAAATTTTAGTAATATATTAGGAAGCCTATATTTGGTGCCCCATTGTTTCCTTTCTGGAATATTTAAAAAAATCTAAAATGGAAAATGTCAGAAATTAAAAAAAAAGGTGGTACCTAGACATAATATTCATTTAGTGATACAGTGAAAAGATACTATATCATTTAACTGTTATTTCTACTAATAACTAAAAAGCACTTCCCATGGAATAAAATAAGATTCAAGAACTTGAAATAACTTGCTTGGTATAAGTATATACTTGACAATCAAAAGCATGCAATTTATTTTCTCATGAAATGCTGTTTTTATATTTTGATCTTGTGGTAAATCCATGATGTATCTCAATGAGAAAATAATTATTACCATTTGTATTTCTATTTTCTTTTGTCTTTTTATTTGAAAAAAATAATAAAATTTATCTAATGGACAAATAAACTCTGTACTTGTGGTTCACACTGTTTGAAAACCTCAGGCTCCTCCACACTGGAGTGCTGCCTACAATTGTTAGAGTAAAGCAGTCTTCCAAGCAAAGAAAAGAAACAAGAGTGATCACCATTTTCCTAACGGAAGAGCACTTTTCCTAAGGGAGCTCCAGAACCCTAGTTCATTCCCTGGTGACTGCTGCTAATGGTGATGATACTGGGTATCACTAGGCAATAGATTGCACTGAAGCAAGGGGATCATTAATTGGTTCAAAACAGGCATCCTGAGGCCAGACTGCCACAAATGAAATCCACCTGGCTCCAGAGGCTGGCTGTGTCATACAAAACAGATGTGTCTCAGAGAAAGAAGACCCAGCTCTGGGCTTGAATCAGCAGCAGGGAATTTTTAGAAATGGCCACTCTCAGCCCCAACTTGGACCTTCTGAAACAGAAAAGCAGTCCGTGTTTTTATAAGCCTCCTAGGCAGTTGTCTTGCACAGTCAAGTTTGAGAACTACTGACTTAAACAAATGTATAATGAAAGGCACGCATGTATGTATGTATATGTGTCCCAGTGCAATTCTCTACTTGGTCAACTGGCGTCCTAGTAACTGTTGCATCCTGAGTTCCTTTCAGGACTATGGGAAAGCAGTGTATTCCTCAGCTTCTGGGGTGATGTAGCCCACTGTCCTTAGGAAGTTTTTCCTCCACGCCACATTGTTTTCCATTTCACCACTAGTGGAAAGTAAAGTCACACTATGGTATCTGTAGGGCATTGGTTCCAGGACCACCCTCAGATACCAAAATTTGTGAAGGTTCAAATTGGTGTAGTGGTGTAGCATTTGCTTAGAAATTACACAAATCCTCTGATACACTGTAAATCATCTCCAGATTACTTGTAATACTTAACGCAATGTGAATACTGTGTATGTAGTTGTTATGTTGTAGTGTGTGTGGAATGTGGATAAGGAAAAAAAACTCCATGTTCAGTGCAGATGCATTTTTTCTTAGTATTCTTAACCCTCTATTGGTTGAGTCTGGAAATATGGAACCTGCAGGTATGGAGGGCCCATGTATTGACCTTGTTGTTCTAACAAGCAATTCCGAAGGTCTGTGCAGGGGATGGAGAAGGAGCAGTCAAAGCCTATGAGACTTCTTAGTCCTAGGGAGGACCTCCTAGTCCCTGGCAACTTCTGGGCTTATTAAAAATGCATTCTCAGGCCTTGTCTCTGAGTCAGAATCTGTCCTGACAACATGCTCAGCTGATTCATATGCATTTAAATCTGAAAAGCACTGAATTGGGTAACAATTTAACAGTACAGTAAAAGGGACCCTAGAAGTGGTATCTGAAAGGGTTCATAGTGAATTGAGTACTAAGCATTCAATCATTTTAAAAGTCATTTTAAAATTCCCCAGGATGAATTAGTAAATTAGGAAATAAATGAAGCTGGGGAGAGCAAGAAGCTCAATCCAAGAACAAGATGAAAGACAGGAAATTTGGGGATGACATTTTCCTTTTTCCCACTCCCCTTTCCCACAGTGGAATCCTGTCCAACCCAAGACTATTCCTCTCTAAATATTACATCTGCTTTTACTCCCACAGTACGTCTGTGCCATTTTCTTCAGCTGGGGTACTAATTGTCTAAGCCAAGCTTCTTCACATGTATCTATCCTTAGGAGAGTTTAGGGAACTTACTCCTCTTCGTGCAGCAGGCCCCTTCCAGCTGTGTGGTTGCATCATCTGCACAGGAGTCAGAAGGAAGCAGCTGTTGGTAGTATCTTGAGCACCAGATGACATTTAGGTTTAGATGTAGGATGTTGTTTCCCAAAGTGTGTTCCCAAGAAGCCTAGAGGACCCACAGATGTTGGTCCCACAGAAACACAGTGTATTGAATAAATTGTGGATATGCAGAGAATACTAAATCCTCCACTTGTAAATTTACATGCAGATTAGCAATGTTAAAGGAGATGGCCCTTGCTGCAGAGACACCAGATTACCAGTTGCTGCCAACAAAGGAAGGTAGAACCAGAGCATGAAGTCAATCTAAAAAAGGAAATGTAGGAATTATAGTAGTATGTCAGTATGGGGTGTACACTGTATCCTGAAAACAGTATGGAAAAGAACTTGGGGACAAGATTTGGGGTTAGACAATATCTACGCAAGCAAAAACAGTTTGCTTCTTATTTCTTTTACTAAATGCCCCTTTGTTCTTATCAAGTTTGGGGATTGTAGAGGACCTGAAGCACAACAGGAAAAGCTGAACTTTGGTATTTAGAGCCTAAAAGTGTTCAGTGGCCCATGTTCTGGGGTCTTGCTTGTGTGCTACCCTCCAAAGGCATTGTGAACCTTATCGTTTTAAGCACAGGGAGTGGCAACAGGAAATTCAGCAACAGATGACAGACAGGACAGACCTGCTTGTCGCTGAATAAGGGTTACTTTCTGAGCACAGTTTTTACTCTCATCTTGATCTTGAATAGCTTTCCTGTCTCCATTATGATCCACTACTCCCCAGTTGTCCTGTAGCTTTCTGCTGGTAATATCAATTTTAGATGTTTTACTTTTATTTTATGAGAGTATTTCCCAAGGCTGTTTTAGAAGTGGATGTGGCTCCACTTGCCACAAATGCATCCAGTGTCACTTGGGGTATGCGTCTCTCTTTGCCTATGTTCTCATCACCTAGTTGTTCCTTGCTTTAAAGCATCTTTGGGCTTTTGGGGTTGAAAGACTTAATTACCCTACACATCCAATTCCTTAAAGAGCAAAAAAATTTTGAAACCACACACACATACACACACAGAGGCCATGGAAATGAAAGCAGTATGCAGTTGTTGATTTTTAAGAGGAAAACCTATATTTTACTCATCAACTGACTTATAATTAACTTGAAACATTAAGAATTACATATATTTTAAGGACAGATTAAACAGTCTCTCTGATGAGAAGATAGTTGTATATAAATATTTGTGGTTACTGTTAGCCTGTACTATTTATCCTTTGTAGTTAAGTGTTTTGTCATTTTCTGAAAGAGCATCACATCCATCTCAGGGAAGAAGTAGATCTGTATCTCTTTAGTCTTACATTGTATCTCCAACGTGGTGTCCACCATTGTTAATAACCTAAACAGCTTGCTCTCAATGCAGGGGACCAGAAAAAATACAGAATGAGAACCCTACCTCTTCTACTTAACAGTAGGGTGACCTTTCATCACCCTCAGGTTCCTCATTTTCAAAGCAGATATTATTACAGGATTATCCATAACGCTAGCATTTACCATAGACTTACATTGCCACGAGCAGGTACGCTAACTGCTGAGTAATTTACATAAGTTCTCTCATTTAATCCTCCAACATCAAATGAGAACCTTTTATCTTTGGGCTGAGAAGAACCTTCAAGCGCAAAAGCCTTCAGAGACATGACAAGAAATAAGCCATTGGCTTAACCACAAAACTCAAAAGGATAAATGTAAAAATGTTTAATATAAAAATGTTTAAACTCGTAGACCTCCATAGAAAAATAAGCAAAACTAGGGGTGAGAAATTCATAAAGAAGAAGGTATAATAGCTAAAAACACTTAAATGTTTACTGTCACTAATGAAAAAATTGAAACAAAAAACATCCCACTTTGTCCTATCAAATTAAAAACAACAGCATTTTTAAAATGAAAGTGCTCTCTGGCAGCCAGGATGTAGTGAAAGCAGCCCCCTTTACATTGCTGGTGGGCATGTGAATTGGAACAGCTTTTCTCTAGAGCAATGTGACAAAATGTGTCAAGAGCTTCAACAAATGTTCACACACAGCTGATCTGGCAATTCCACTTCCAGAAACTTATCCTGAGGAAATCATCAGATATGTGGGCAGGGATTTATGTAAAGATGCTAACTTCCATGTTATTTTTAATTTCTCACAACCCAAATGGCTAACTGTAAAAGAAAACCCCATAGGATGGAACGATAGGCCACTGTGCTTTTAAAAAATATAAAGTGATATGAGAAAAGGTCAAAATATATTAGAATATGATGTCATCTTTATAAAGTGAAAAAATCCATATGTAAAATGAGAAACTAAGAGAAAACATATCAAATGTTAGTAGTGATCTCTACAGGGTGGGATTATGAGGGAAATTTGCATTTTTTATACTTTTCTTAATGAGTTTGGTGAGATCCAGAGAAAGGAGAAAGAGTGTTTGTCTAACAGTATGCTTTAAACTGTTAATGAAATGTTTGAGTGTAAAGGAAAATTGTGATTAATGTAAATAGAAATATGTTTAGGGTTTCCCCAATATCTATAGCTCTAGTGGATAAAGAAATGAGAAATCACAGGTGTATTGACCCACCACTGCTGGGATGGGTGTCCTTTTTAGACAAAACCTCTTTCAAACTCCAGCTAATATTGTTTTTTTTTCCTGGTACTGGGGATCAAACTCACAACCTCGCACCTACCAGGCAGGTGCTTAAGCCACTGAACCAAACTCCCAGCCCTATTTTTTTTTTGAGGCGGAGTCACACTATGTAGGTCAGTCTGGCCTTGCTCTCATTGTTGCCCAAGCCAGCCTTAAACTCACAACACTCCACCTACCTCAGCCCCCTGAGTGCTGGGATTAAAGGCCTGCACCACCACGCCCAGCTTCTAGCTAATATTGTTAAACATCAATCATTAACTCTCATGTTATCTACTAATTTTATGTTTGGATTTCAGTTCTACCCTTCAGTTTTATGACTATTTAAGGGGCATTGGTGAGAATCTTTTTTTTTTTTCCCCTATTATACAGATTGAGAAATAGGTTCACAGATGTTAAAATAAATTCATTTAAAATAAAGATGTCAAGCAATGTGTTTGCTTGGACTGGACTGCTGAAAGTACCAACCCTACATGGAAGGATGGTTTGCTTTAATTAAGGTTCCTAGCAGTACAGTTGTAAGTAGTTAGAGAAATGAAAGGCACGCCTGCTTCCCTTAACAACTTTATGATTATTTTCTTTGGGCTCAGTACTATGCTGATCCAGTAAAAGAAAAAAAAAAAAAAGGAGTTGGCATCACGTCTGTAAAAAATCTGTATAAAAGCAGTCTTTCAGTTTGTGACTATAAGACACACACGCAAACACACACACAGGCTTCTGGTATTACACAGTCCGTTTGGTACATGCCCATATGGGAAACTATCTACATAGACAGTTGTCACCACAAAGTGTGAAAGTTGAATGCTTATGGTACCTGAGGATTAAAAAACATAAGAGAAGAAAGAGGAAATGGCAGCTTTCATTAAACTAGAAATTCTCAAAACTACTGCACTTAAGTTAAGTATCTGGAGGTAGAGTCTAGGAAATGCATATTTTAAAAATGCTATAGCACATTCTAAAGCAACCTCTTGAAACTGAAACTTAGGAAGCACTGGCCTACGGGTACCATACTGACCACATTTTATTCAGAGCCACCCATTATGATACCCACTAGCCTCCTGTGACTCTTGACCTTATGAGGCCATTTTCACTAAGGAACTAAACTTCTAATTTTAATTATTAGATCTAAGTTCTAATAGCCACATATATGAGTAACTGTCATATAAGACAGAGCAGCTCTAACCTATTCCATACTGTCCTTCAGTGAGGGATACAGCTAAGTCATTTTTCAGGCCACCTTTCAACAGGCTGTGCATTTCATCTTTGTGACACAGTGATGCACTGTGGGAGCACCCCGGCACCATCAAACCTTTGGTAGCCACGCCCAGCCGTGTGATCCAGGTTTTATAGCATAATTTGCTCAGCGTAGTCTTTCACTCCCTGCTCAGAACATAAAATCATTTTTCTACATCACTCCGCAGAGCAAAGACTCAAAATCTCATTCCCAGCCCAGGATTTCTAACTCATTGCACTTGGCTTTTTTTTTTTTTCTTTCTTTCTTTTTTTTGTAGCAGTAGTACCAGTGGTGGTGGTGCTAATAGTAGTAGTAATAGTAGTAGTAGTAGTAGTAGCACAGTAGTAGTCATTGTATTTTTAAGAAAATCATTTCTAATCATCTCCCTTGTTGTTTAAAGTGTTTAAAAGTTTAGCATGGTGTATTTTTATTAGGATTTTATGGAAAGTCAAATATTGTAAATATATCCAAGTGATCACAGTGATATAATTTACCAAATCTTTTTCCTATGCATGCTAACCTAACTTCTCTTCAAAATATGAAACAGGTGGGCCCAATTTCAATTCTCCGGCTATTCCAGATTTTATCCTTAGGGATTCTTACATTTTAACCCTGGTGAAAAGAAGCTAACTCCTGAAAAGAAACAATATTCCCCAGGACTGTAAAGTTGGAGAAGGCAGGTGCTGTGTCTGTCTTGTCCTGGGCTGGGTTCCAACACCATCCTGTAGCATCTACCGGCTCACAGAGGCCCCTGGATGTTAGTCAAATGAGTTCATGTTCTTGCCACAGAGGGACATATAAGAAGAGAACAGACAGTCGAGGAAAAAAACACATTTGAGATCAGAGAGACTGAATTTAGGAGAAATTACTGGCCTTCCATGTCTTCACCCTGCCATCTCTAGGAGGTGAGAAGGACTGTAGTGCTAAATAGTTCAGTTCTGTCCCTGTGAAGATTATTTGACACCAGGACGATTATTACCTAAACTAGAGATCTCTGAAGAATTGAAACTAGAACCAGAAAAGACTGGTAGAATTTCAGCTTTTAATAATTCAAATGCTCATGGGCTGCAGCCCATCTATTTATTTTTCATCTAATGTTACAGCTCTAAGAAACTTAGCAAGTTAGGCTGCCTATGGTTGTGATATATCTGCCCACTTATCAGCATTTTTTATTTTCTTGAAATTTTAGGCACAGAAAAATGAGAGAGAGTCTATCAGACAGAAGTTGGCACTTGGAAGCTTCTTTGATGATGGCCCAGGAATTTATACCAGCTGTAGCAAAAGTGGGAAGCCAAGCCTTTCCTCTCGGTGAGTGTTCTTTTGAGTTGATTTTCTGATATGTACCTAAGTGGATTTTGTCACCCGACTATATGTCTAGCAAAAATAGCCTCTAATTCCATGAGTGGTTATTTCTCCACAATACTACCATCTTTGTCTGGGTTTTAGACTGTTCTTCACCTATTGGTTTATTACTTGTTGGTTGTGGCTTACTGCCTGACTACTTCAGGTCAGATTTTCATGTTTCATTTCTCTTCAGACACCATACTGATTTTGCAGTCTGATAGAGGAATCAAGCCATACTTCTCAAACAAGCTGAATGATGCTGTGGACATGTGGCAGATCACCAGATTTTCCATTAAGCAGTCCCAAAGCACTCAGAATCACCCTAATATTTTTAGTTGCAATGAATGCCAGTAACCGAGAAATACAGTTCCCACTTTGATTACTCAGTGTTTGTTACTCTGCTTAGCCTGTCCACCAGGTTGTTTTTCTTTGTCTTAATTTATTTCAGGGTATCACCCACTTGTCATAATTTCCTTCAGAATGTCATTGGTAATTTGCATACTTTTAAATTCTTAATAAAACCTGTTTTGATATAATTTTACCTAAAAAACGGGCCAGTGATTCTTAACCTTTGACATGCTTATGAATCATCTTGAGATTTTGTTAAAGTGAAGATTCTGATGAGGCAGGGTGGCCCACTTCTGTAGTCCTAGCTCTCTGGGTTTGACTCCAGTATGGGCAACTTGGCAAGTTCACAACTTAGTGAGTCCCTGTCTCAAAATAGGGCTGAGGATGTAGCTCAGTGCGAAGGTTCATTCTGCCAGTGTGGGTTCAATCTGCAAAATAGAGGGGGAGAAAAAGAAGAAAATTTTGATTTAGTAGGAGTGGGTGGGGCTCAAGATTCTGCATTTCTAAGAACTTCTCTGCCGCCATTCCATAGGCTACCTTCATTAACGAAGATAGAGTTAACCTGCAGATTGTTATAAATACAGGCACTGCAGGTGGTATAAGTACACTTACCATTGTTTTCAGGAAAATGGTAGCATTCCAACTTGTGAGTGGTGTGTGTGCATGTGTGTGTATTTACCCTTGTCTCACTGTGCAGAAGCACCAGCTTTTAATTCTTTGGCTGTCTCTTCTGCTTCATGTATGTATCTCTAAATAAAATGTTTATCTTCTTAGTTTTTATTTAAAATAACCATCTATTGACTGTCAACTATAGAAAATTGGAATTTATCTGGTTTTTTTTCACAACTCTCCCACAAAGATATCGATATACTCCATCTCCCATTCTCCTTTTGTAATTACATCATAATTTAGGTTCAAATAACTAATGTTTACATTATTAAGAGCATACACTATTCTTTCCATATCATGTGAAAAAACTGCTTACTTAAGAAATTTTTTTTCATGAAAGTAGAATTGCTTCCTTTTTCACTTTCAAGTTTTAACTGGTACATTATATTTTACTAAGCAAATACAACACAGTTTAGCCACTTATTTGATGATGGACATTGTGTTGTTTTGAAAGTTTGTCACCCATCAACAATGCTTATAAACATTCTTGTACATGTCTCTTGCTGTGCAGCTGCTAGAATTTCTCTTCAAAGTGTACATAAGAGTGAATTTATTAGAAAAAAATTCATGAATGTTCAGACTTACAAGACAATGGCAACTGTTTTCCATCACTGTTGCACTGTTACACTCCTGTTAGCAATACTTCAGAGATCTATGGATCCATACCCTTTCTAGGACTTGATTTTGCCAATTTTTTTTAACATTTTTATTAATTGAGTAAGTGTAAAATGGTATTTTGTTGTGTCTGTTAGCCATGTTTATTTTCTCTTCTGTGAAATGTCTCTGGATTTTAAGACCAAGTTTCTATTGCCCTCTGTGTGCTTCTTTTACTTTCATGTCAAAGTCCTTTAGACAGAATACTAGTCCTTAAAACAGCATACATATTGCAGATATCATTTCTCAGGTAGTAACTTGTCTCTACTTATTTAATGTGTGGTTTATAACCGTAAGTTCTTAATTTTGATATAGTTTAACCTTTTTATTTAAATATAGTAAACTTTATCAAATCTTTCTTTTCTAGTCAATATAGTCAATATCTTGTACAATGAATCTTCCTGTATCCCAAGATCTAGTAGACATTCCATAAGTTCTTAATTTTAATATAGTTAACTTTATAAAACCTTTCTTTTTAAAATATAGTGAACCTTATCAAATCTTTCTTTTCTAGTCTGTGTTGTCAGTATCTTATATAAGGAATCTTCCCATATCCCAAGATCTTTTTTTTCTTTTTTTTCTTTTGAAGAGAATAAAACCAAATGAAATAAAACAGAATAAAGTCAATCAAAACAAAACAATGAATATGGTACATGACTTCAAAGAAAAAGAAAAGAAAATCAATAATGGCTACCATAATGCCTCTTGTTATCTTCAGAACAACTGCCCATACCATCAGGCATAATAAAATCAAACAAAATAGTACAGAATAAAAGCATTCAAAACAAAACAATGAAAGCAATACAGGACTTCAAAACAATAGTAAAACAACAGTGGTTACCATAATGCCTCTTGTTATCTTCTAAGTAGTTGCCTATAACATCAGATATGATACAATCAAACAAATCAAAATAGAATAAAAGCATTCAAAACAAAACAATGAAAGCAATACAGGTCTTCAAAACAAGGTAATAGGAAATCAATAATGGCTACCATAATGTATTTTGTTATCTTTGAAATAGCTGTCCATGCCATCAAATATAATAAAATTAGACAAACTGAAACAGAATAAAAACCAAACTAAACAGAACAATGAAAACAATACTGGATTCAAATCATGATAATAGATTAACAATGGCCACTGCCTCCCCTTTTTAGACACTTCCTCCCCTTTCACTTTCACAATATGTATTGTATATTTTGAATCCTACTAACTGCTTTAGTTTTTTTACTAGGGTGACAACACGATGTTCACTCATATGACTCTGGATCATTTCATCCATGATCATGATCTTAAATTGTATCCATTTACCTACAAGAGCCCCGAAGTTATCTCTCTTTATAGCTAAGTAGCTTTCCATTGTGTAAACATGCCATGTCTTTCTTGTTCACTCTGCAGCTAAGCTACCCCAACTTCTTTCTGGTTCCCTGTCACATAGAGCATTGTTCTTTCCCCTTTGACTTTCAGTCTGTGAACCCCCTTTTGAGTTAAATGTGTTTCTTGTATAAAGCAAATTGATGGATCCTGTCTCCTGATGCACTCTGCCTGTGTTTCTTTTTATTGGTGAATTGAGACCATCCACATTAATGGTTATGGCCAACATGCACTTCCTCGTCTCTGACATGCTATTTTCCTCACATTGGCTGCCTACTTTTCCTCTCCCTTCAATTGTCTGCCCCACTCAGTGATACCCCTCTGCCACTGTTTCTGGAGCTGTGGCCTTTTTTGTCTCTCTCTAGAATGTCCTTCAATATTCTTTGTAGGGTTTGTTTGGGGTTCATGAATTCCTTCAGTTGTTCTTTGTCATGGAAGTATCTTGTTTCTCTGTTAATTTTGAAAGATAGTTTTGCAGGGTACATTAATCTGGGTTGGAAGCTGTTTTCTTTCAGGACTTGAAATACTTCACTCCAATCTCTTCTTGACTTGATGGTTTGTGTTGAGAAGTCTGTCATGGTTCTGATCGGTTTCCGTTTATAGGTGATCTGTTTCTTTTCTCTAACAGCTTTTAATATTCTGTTCTTGTGTTGAATTTCTGGAGTCTTGATTAGTATATGTCTGGGTGCAGATTTATTTTGGTTATGGTTAGCTGGAGTTCCATATGCTTCATTTATCTGAATGTCATTTCATTTTCCCATGCTCGGGAAGTTTTCTGGTGGTATTTCTGTAAATAGACTTTTAATGTCATTTGTATTGACCCCTGCTTTTTCACTCATACCTATTATTCTTAAGTTATGTTTCTTTGGGTTGTCTTTCAGCTGTTGAATTGTTACTTCCAGATTTCTTGTTATTTTTAAGAGATCTTTCCTTTCACAATCACAAGCTGCAAGCCTGTCTTCAAGGTTTGAAAGTCTACAGTTTCTTTCAAGTGGTTTTGCCAGCTTTCAGTGGAGTTTTTAATTTCCTGAATATCTCTTTGAATCTGTTTCATGTATTCTAAATCTTTTTTGTATTGTTCATTCAAGGTTTTCCTTATTTTGTTATGCACCTCCATTTTTTTAATCTATGTCTTCTTTAGAGATGCTTAGCAATTCCTTTATTATGTTTTCATTTCTTCTTTTACCTGAGTTAGTATTTCTGTTCTAATTTCTTTTTTAGCCTCATGAGGTTGTTTCTTTACTTCATTTGCCATCACTTCAGAAACTTCAGGTGTGCAACTCCCGATCTCTTCCATGTTTGTATCTCCTAGACTTGCTCTGCTTGCATTGGAGGCCAGAGATTGCCTTTTGCTTCTTCATCTTGACATATTCCTGGGCTCTTCTGGACAAGTGGGTACTGGGGTACTAGGCACTTCCCACATTGGCGACAATTTCTCTGAAGCGAGACTGTTTGATTCTTCTAGCCAGTGCTAGCTACAGTTATCTGATGGTGGCTGTTGGGTGCGCTGGTGCAGGGCTGTCTGCTGCTTTTCACAGCCTGCATTGGCTCCCTGATGGCTGGTGGAGTGCACATGGGGGTGGGTCTGACCACCCCCTGCAGATCTGGGCTAGTCATCTGAGGGATCATCCACTACCACCCCTCAAGTATGCATGGGTGCAGGCCCAGCCACCACCTCCAAACCAAGCTGGCTACCCACAGGGAACATCTGCAATTGCTGCCAGAATGCGTGTGGGGGCGCAGCTCAGTCCAAGCAGTTTCCATGGGTTTGTGCCCAGCTAGGAGCTGCTAGAGGAAACCAGCAGCAGTTCTGGTTCTTGGCTTATCCAGCCGACTCCAAAATGATTCCTGGCCAATCGCTCTCTTCCTCCAGAAGACAGAGTCCTCTGCACTCACCACCAGCCAGTTCAGTCTTCCAGGTCCACTGCTCCCCTCCACTGCTGCTCCCCTCCAATGTTTCCTGTCTCTGCAGAGGCCTTCAGGGTTGCCAGCCTCCACGTCACCTTGATCATGTGTCCCCAGGTTCCAACAGCTCCTCTCTCACAGTGGGTCCGGCTCCAGGTGAAGACTCCGCCAGCTACTGCCTTTTTCACTTAAGCTTTTCTTTTTACTCTTTTTGTGAGCTTCAGTTCTCACTTTAGACTCTTCCTGGGTCCAGGGGACCCACTTCCTTCCTTCTTGCCTTCCCCATGATGCTATATTCCAGCATCTGGACTGGATCTCTCAGAGAGGCTGTTTACTCTGCTGCTTACTGTTCCGCCATCTTCCTGAAAGCCCCCCAAGATCTAATAGACGTTTATGAGATTTCCTGAGGAGCTGGAAGTGTTGATTTTAAAAGTCTATAATCAATCAGGAGTTGATTTCTTGATGTAATATGGAAATCTAATTTCTTCTCTTTCCTTATAGATGACTTTTTCCTCCATTATAATTGCAGAACAATCTTTTTTAACTCACTGATCTGATATACTACTGTAAATGCTGTGCATTATTAGGAGTACATTCTATATAATTTGTTACTATTCCTATCCCTGCACCAAAACTGTACTTTTAATTACTATAGCTTTAAAATAAGTCCTGATAGCTTTAAAATAAGTCCTGATAGCTAGACAGAAAAGTCTTTCTCTTTACACTTTTTCTTTGGAAAGGAAGAAAATTAATGATGTCAATGAAATGAGAAAATATAATCTTGTTCTTTTATCCTTCCATATAAATTTTAAATTACCTAATTAAGTTTAGCAAAATACTTTCTTGAAATTTTTTACTGGATCGCATCAAGGGATTAAAAGTCTGCCTATCAGTGTTTTAAGACCTTAGCAGGGGAATGATGAAAAGTTTAGCATGTAGAATTTCACTGTATTTTCTGGATTTTAGTAAAGCAAGTCATCACTACCTCAGCTGTGCCTGCATGTCCTTCCAGTCCAGAACCCCTCTGATTAATCAGTAAAGTTCCTGATTCTGCCAGGCCACAACTGGGAAGGGTGGATAGCCAGTCTCAGTGGCCTTTCAGGTATATGTTCAGTCTTTCTTTGTATTCAGTCCTACTCTATTCCCGGCCTTCAGGTGTACCTGAGTATTTCCAGGACTCCACAATGCAAACTCTTATGCTTTCTCCACCAGCTGCTGCTATGGGCACCTGTAGACTAAGATAGTTATGTCAAATATCTCAAGCATCTGCATTTTATCTTCCAAGTTTTTCTGAACTCTCTTGTGTGCTGTTTTCATTCTTTTTTCTTTAACCATGTCTTTCTTCCTTTAATATTATTATAGTAGGATTTCAGAAGAGTGGATACCTGCCTTCAGTATGCCATGGATAAGTCTCATGAACATTTTCAATACCTATAGTAGAAATATCTTCTCAAATAAAATCCCATGCAGAAACCCTATATATAAAACAAAATAATCCTCTTGTTCAGAAGAATGAAAAGAGGGATTAGAATACCTGAAATATTGCTATCTAGAAAATGCCTCCCCCAAACCACCTTCCCCTCTGTCCATTCCCACATCTCTCCTTTGGTGCCTCTCCAACCCTTTCCTAAAAGTCCCCAAAGCCCACCTAAAACTTCTGGCAGAGAAAAACTTCAAAGTCACTGAATCACTTACCTCCTTCAGATACACAGATAACTAAACACGTGTATTTCACAGTAGCTCTTAGCAAGCTACACTTACTGACTTGCCATAAGGAAAATTATTTATATCCTGTTCTTTCAGATGTTTTTATCTCCACATTCTGTGATGAGCTCATCCTCTGTGAGAACACGATGACTTTTTGGATCCCCCTCAGAATGTTGGTTAATGAGACTAAATGTTTCTAAGAAATATCATTTTATCTTTGTAAATTGCAAATCTGCAAAGGTTGACTGTCATCTTTCTCATCAGTAATAATGTAGGAGAAAAACCTTTAGGAAAGCTAAGCTGCCAAAGTATAACCAGTAGCCCTATCCCTGTTAGAAATTTTATTCTAAAAAATTACAGTCCCTAATAAGTATTGAGCTTTGGATTCATTTAAAGGTTGTCTGTACATTGAGTTATCCAGTATGGTACTCCAAAATGCACAAGAGCATGTGAATTGAGTTAGCTAAATAATTGAACCAGATAAATCTTATATTAATTCACTACTTTAAAGAGCTCAGTATTCAATCTTCAGCAAAGGTGAGCACTTAATATTAATCAGCCAAGTAATAGATTTTAACATGTTAAGCTTATTTTTTATGGCAGAGCCTGCCTACTGAAGTAAATGAAGTCTTTGACAAACTAATACAGTTATGTTTATGCTTTTTAAAAGCTGTCTTTTACCTGCAAAAGTTACCTTCATATTCAGTACATGAGATGCTCTGAAGGGGCCTTAGGGTTTGGGAAACCTGGAATTTAAACTGTGTCGCAAGTTTAAATTCTTAGTTTCAGCTGCTGGATTTTGTAGATGGTACTATCTTCTGGAGCACTTTTTAAAAGAGTGACAAATTGTTAAATGAAAGCAAGGGTTACAATAATCCCATAAAGGCATTTCATGCCTAATACTACAGCAAAAGCATATTACTTTATAACTCAACTAATTAAAAGTTGGCTTCTACTGAAATAGCAAATACAAGAAGTGTCTTTTTTTTTTCATATATGTAACTTAATGTTATTAAGGAAATAGAAACTGGCCTAGCTGCTATCGATAGCGTGGTGACTAGTAATACATATCTAGGAAGTCTTTCATTTTTCAAACATTGCAGCTTGATCTGACATTGTAGAAAAAACTTTCCCTGCCTTTTTTCATTCTCCTTTCTTATAACCAGCACAAAATAAATCTTCGTGCCTCTCTTCTTATCCCAAGGCAGACTTTATTAACCTATACATAAGTATAAATACAATGTAGTACAATCTTTATAAAGTATGCAGTGGGGTGGTGTAACGTAGACTAGGATATACCCTTCTTTCCAATGCTATGAATATTATAAAAAACAAAAATTCCCCAGAGAACTTTTTGTACAGCCAACTTAAATAATCATTCCTGTTTTTTTGCTTGTTTGTTTTTTGTTTGTTTTTTATCTCAATCATTCCCACATCCCCAAGTCAAAATTCGTTTCTTTCTTTAGGTTTATTGGTGAGTGACTGAGGCAAGACCAATAATAAACACCTGCCATTTTCTTCTATGTTTGGACAGGAGGGTCAGAAGTAGGGGCTCTAGAACTCCAGGGAGTTGTTACCAACTAGAACAGCAACATGGCCTCAAGAGAGATTTTAAAAATAAGGTTCACAGGGGCTTTAAATGAGAAGAACTGAGAAGCTGTATACATAATATGTGACAAAATCAGAGGTCAAGTCAGCATCATTTTTCCAGGAAAGTGAGTCATCCTCTTGTCTCTAACAGTAATAATTTTTGCATAATTTCCTGGAAAAAGTAAGTAGAATATTTATATCTGAAAGAGGTTGACCTGTTTCAGATTCATTCTCTGTGACATCTTTCTTGAAGTAATAGGTTCATACTAAAGCAACCTGTTTATAACATGCAGCATATATTTAGAACTTTATATTGTCTCTTGTATATATATATAATGATTTGCTTAGAAAACTCTCCATGTAAGTAGCCCCAGATACATGTCATTGCAAATTGTAGCTTATAAATTCTTTGTTCATACTTTTTGAAAAGTCATTGGGTAATGTACAGGAAATCTGTTTTTTTTAATGCTCTCCTCCAAGGTCTACCTTCTAGTATCCTAAAATGTTACACAACTTCAAAACATGAGACGAGAATTTAAAGTGGATCTTTTAAGGGGCAATAAGATTAAAATGGCAAAACAAATTTAATTATGTAAGCAATTCTTCTCTTTCATAAACCTCAAAGAAAAGCAAATTGGTACTTGTGAAATATTCTTTGTCTAATAAATAGCCTTACTTTACAATAATGCCACTGACCCCAGTTTAATTAGGTGCAATTAATTTTGTGCAAGCTGAACTTGACACCTTGCTAGAGGCATAACCAGCTGTACCCTGTCTTATGAATTTTTTTTATCACCAGTGAGAATTCAATTGCCTGAGCTATAGCAAAAGGGGTAGGAGGCAGGGAGAAAAAAAGGCCACAGGGCTACATTTTGTATTTAAAAATGGCTCCAGTGGACAGCTGAATGTTTAATTAAAAGAGCTTCTAGGAATTATTTTTCATTGGGGCATCATCTTTGACAAGTTAACGTGACTTTATCATGGCGATGTGAACACACTTTGGGCAGTGGTTGCGCACATAGGTTGGACACATACAGCCCACTTAAAGACCAAACTCCATTGAAAGTGCATGGGAGCATCTTCCGCTACTAAAAACCCCCTTGCTGACCATGGGCCACCTTCTTTCTTCCTTGTTTTTTGTTGGTTTTTTTTTGTTGTTGTTTGTTTTTGTTTTTGTTTTTGTTTTTTGTACCAGGGATCAAATTCATGACCTCACACTTGCCAGGCAGGCACTTATTATGGTCCTCCCCTCTTTATATACAATTTTTTTCTTTTCTTTTTCTTTCCTTCTGTGTTCTTTTTTCTCTATATATGCACACTTGTGTGTGTGTGTGTGTGTGTGCGCGTGTGTGTGCGTGTAATTGAGGACTGAACCCAGGGCCTTCACACTGAGTCACACATCCTGGTCCTTTATTGGGGGGAGCAGGATTTTGTGATCTTCCTGCCCCAGGCTCCACGAGTACTACAATCAGAGTCATGTTCCACCACATCCAGCCTTTTATTTAACCTAGCAAAATTTCTCATACTCCTCATTTGGTTTGCATTTAGATTATCATTCACATTAAAAACCATGGAAGATATTTCCTCCAAGGATAGAAACCTTTACATATTGTTGTTTACCACACGTTATGAAGGGGAGGAAAGATCCAGTGACCATAATTTATAATCTGTTTTATTTAAGTGGATAGAATATTTATGCATGGTTTTTGAAAAAGCAAACAGTATCATTGAAACCTTAAAAGGCTCATCTTCCAACCTTAGTCCCTATTCTTCAGCCTTCCATTTCGTCTCACCAGAGACCGTCACTGTTCCTAGATTTTATGTCTTCCCACCATACTCTGCTCACAGAGGTGCTTTTGCACCCAGCAACACATTCCTGAGTCTTTCTTCAAATCAGTTCTTTAGGAAGGCGGTGAAGTATGGTGGATAGGAACAAGAATAGGAGCCAGAGAGCCTGGTTAGGAACCCTCACTTCTACGTAGGACCTCTTCCTAATGACTTGACTGGCTTGGTTTCTTTATCTTTGGAATGAGGTAGTAATCATGCCTACTTCTTGGGGTTACTATGAGAAAGATAAGTGAAGTATTCAGAGGAGTACTTGGACCAGGGTCAGTTTGCATTAATGTTGTTATTTTTATTACTTAGTCTCAGTCACCACTGATTATAAGACAAATAGTTATTTTATGTATCACCCCAAAAAAAGAAAAAAGAAAAACTACTGCCAGTTAAATGTGGCACATATCTTCTTAGCACCAGGAATGTTTTAGTTATTCAAAGAGTCTTGTTAGACATGTTTAGACACACACTTTCTCCTATGTATCTTTTGTGAATGCAAAGAAAGAAGAAAAGATGAATATTTTGGTGAGGGTAGTCCTAAAACTTTTCACATCAGAGTTCAGCACTCCACATAGCCATTTCTCCAGAGTTGTCAATGTCTCTGCTTTTCCCCTATGTCACCCTTGGTGCCATTAGGAGGCTCAGTGAATCACCTTCCAAGCCACTGTCTCCCATTCCACAAGCTTGATGTTCTATCAGAAGACATCCACAGACCAGACCCCACCTCTTCCTCAGAGACCCTAACCTGGTTCACTGACAGGGTTACAGTTAAATAATATGGTAATGCCACCAGCTGCCTGTGAAATAATGCATCCTGATTTTAAAGATTACAAAATATGAATAACCATGCTTCATAGAATCATTGCAGTTCAAGTCAGAAGTGGTAGTGCACACCTGTAACCCAGGACTTGGGAGGCTAAGACCAAAGGATCCCAAGTTCATGCCTTGCCTGAGCTTAGTGAATTAGCAAGACTGTTTCTCAAATTAAAAAATAAAGAGGAGCTGGGGAAGTAACTCAGTGCAGAGGTCCCCAGTTCAAGCTCCAGTACTGGAAAAACATTTTTAAAAAGATCAATGCAATTCAGTAGGTTTACTGTGTTTTTAAATCACTACTACTACTATTCATTAGTCAGAATTAAATCATGAAAGAAAATGTTTTTGAGATAAAATTTACTATGAAACCAAGCCCTAGAATATTTTAAAACTTGAACATAAGAAGTAATAAAAAGCAGTGCTTCAGTGTTGAAGAGAGTAAAAGAATTTGAATTAGGTCTCTCACTTAGGGCTTGAGGGTGTAGCTCAGTGTAGAGCCCAGGCTTAACATGTGTAAGCCCCTTAGGTTCAATCCCCAGGACGCATACACAAAAAATAATTCACAGTCATATCCCTCAAAAATACACAGGCACTCTCTGTGCACTACTGTGTTTTCATTCCAGCCTCATGAGCGTAATCAAAGGTCTGGATGGGAATAAGCATCTCTAGCCTGCTTTGTTCCAGATGCTACAACTCAGCAGGTAGAGCAAATAGAAATTTGAACTCTGGGGCTGAGCAGAATAAATAGGAGAGCTGACTTTAAAAACAAAAACAGTTAAGCTTATATCAGTTACTTTAGAATCTGTAGTTTACTGCAGATCTAAGGAGGGTGGGATTGAGACTGGGAACGGATGTCGAGTTAAATCAGAGTCCATCTACAAAATTGTTCACTTAGAAGAAAATATGTTTCTTGCTGCCCACAGATCTCCCACTACCCTCAGTACCCTGCCAAAAGCAAATGCTCAGCCTGACTCATGTGTGAGTCATGGTCCCTGCATAGACATGATCTGAGTCAGACGCCTAGCCATTCTGGTCCAGCTGTCAACATTGAATCCTACTCACCTTTTCTCTGACACACAAAGTTAATCATCAGCTCTGCTTTTCTCTCCTTTTCCTTTTTTATTTCTTGTTAATGCCCACACTTGGCAACTCAGAGTCATGCAAAAGAGAAAAATCCAAAGTCAACTGAATCTCTTCCACCAAAAAATGTTTGAGTATAGTTTCTGCCATTTTTCCTATCCATAATATCTCTGTGTTTTTATTTATAAAATTGGAATTGTAATGTAGCAACTGCTTTCGGGCATATTTTTCACTTGATATATCAGTATCATTCATCCGTATGCATAATGTATATTTTTGCTAGCTGCATAATAGCCCATCATGTGTTTCACCCTCTTATAATTAATCTTTTATTGCTAGTCATTTATTTCTAGTTTTTTGTTGCATTTTTGGTTGTTTTGCTGGGTTTTTTTTTTTACCCTCTTTTTTTTTTTTCCCCATCCATAAGTTTATTCCATCCTTCTTGAAGTGTGCTAGTCCCTCAAGACAGACTCTCCTGGAATGAAGTACCAGCATGGTAACCTTGTGTAATTTAACCTCTCTGAGCTTTTGTTTTCTCAAATGCAACATGAGCCTCTCAATCCTTGTTTCATGTGTATTCAAGGGGTAAGATATGTAAAATGTCTGGCATATAACAGATGCTCACAAATAGTAACTCTATTTCAGAATATAGACTGCTTGGAAATGTTGTAGCCTTGATTAAAATGAAAAAAGATCACATTTGGCATCCAGGAGAGATGGCTGTTTAATTCCTAGTATCCATTCATGCTAGAGAATATTTCTGTTGAAAATGCATTTTCCCAACATTAAGATCCTATAATTCCAAATTCAATTATATGAAAGTGGTCATTAGTGAAGGAAATGGACACCGATGTGAAATGAGAACCAACAGCTGTCTGAAGAATGCAAGTATTTATAGCTCTCTGGAGATTTGAATTAGACTACAGGGACTGATGGTGCTCCAAAGAAAAGCTGGTAAAGGTAGTTCCCCTTTTCTATTAGCTGCTTTGCCAGTGAGTAGACTCCCTGACCACAAGGGGTGGGGTGCCTATGAACATGTACAGAAGGAAGGGTCTGGAACTGGCCTTAGAAGAGGAAGCAGAAAAAGAGACTGTATAAGATGAGAAGAGGAAAACCTAGCAAGGGCTGTTCATTCACTCTCCAGCTGCTGAGGCAGCTAATGTCTGAGTTCCGTATGGTATAGAGTCAGAACAGGACATATAGAGACACAATGTCCCATGCCACACACACACCAATTCTTTCTTTGGCACATAGTTAGAAGCAACCCTCTTTGAACACGTAATTACTGGAGGGTTGGCTTTCCTGGCTGTCTTCTGCATTCAGACCCACCCTGTAACAAGCCTTCATTCATTCACCAAAACCCCTTTCTTCTGTAGGTCCCTGCTCTTTCACTTTTCTTGGTTAACACTCTACATTATCAATGCCCAGGTAGCAGGGGTTTGTGTTCTCACGTAGGAGGTAGGGGGTGCCTGCTGTTTTCGTTGTTCCCTTCCAGTGTTCTGAATAGTCCACATTTTTATTTGTACATTTGTATTTATAATCCAAGTGGTTGGTACCTCTTTTGGTTCCTGGTTTAACTACTATGCATCCACTTACTTTAGTGTCCAACAAAAAATATAAATAAGTGAAGTAGCCCAGGTAAAAATCAATAGAGAGTAGTCAGAACTGTAGCAAACTAAGTGTTTTTCCTAGCCAAAAGAGCTAGCACCTCCTCAGCAGTTACCTGCTGGTGCCATAGAATTTATAGAGCGTTTATTGAATGAACAGTTAAACAACCCTTTTCTCTACCTTACGTAGTTATAAAAATGATTCACTTAGTACTTTTGTGTGATGGAGATATATGTTGGACCTGCAATAGTTGAAGCTGTCATACAAATAGCATTTTTTTTAATCCAAAAAGTTATCATCCTATTACATTACATGCCTGTTAGCAAAAGGAAGTTAATACAATCCAGGTAAAATAAAGATACAGCCTTGTGTTTTCAAAGTAAACATTAGGAATTAGAAACTTATCTTTTTAAATGGTAGTAGGCTTCCATAACGCTCTTGATAATATCAATACGGAGCAGTCCACAGGGAAAAAAGAAGAGGAAAGCAGTTTGTGGGATGCAAGAAGTATTTTGCAGTTCCTTAAGGAGTAGCAATACCTTATTTTGACCCACCTCAACTTGTTCTATAAAGATACCATCACACATACAGTGTACCCACAGTTGCTCCCACATTTTTCTTCACACAAAATTCTCAGAAAAGTGAAATGTGTTTGTACCTATCCTTGGGTAGTTAAAAATCCATGTTTTAAGTTCAGTTGCCTTTGAAATTCTCATGAAACAGAAAAGGATATGGTATAAAAATATGAGTGATTGTTCATTACGTAGAAAAATCTTTGAATAATGCATCAAAGATCCATTAAATTAAGTAGAAATAGTAAATTTTAGCAGATTGGCTGCAAACTAGTTGGGGATGTTGAGTCATGAAAGGCACAGCGGAGCCAATGGCTTATGAACCATGCTGATTGTAGGCAGATAAAAGTACATATGTGAAGTCCATGGGCGAATAGGAAGCCCCCTCTTCCTTTGCTTCAAAAGAAAAACCATACAGGTGCCTTAAAATTGTAAGCAAAGAGCCGGGCATGGTGGCGCACACCTTTCATCCCAGCACTTGGGAGGCTGAGGTAGGAGGAGTGTTGTGAGTTTGAGGCCGGCTTGGGATACAGTGTGAGCAAGGCTGGCCTGAGCTACATAGTGTGACCCTGTCTCAAAAAAAAATAGGGCTGGTAGTTTGACTCAGTGGCTTAAGCGCCTGCCTGGCAGTTGTGAGGTTGTGAGTTTGATCCCCAGTACCAAAAAAAAAAAAAGATTGTAAGTAAATACAGCAGGTCGATGCCCTGTAAAATTATACTGCAAGACTCAGGCAGAATCTAATACTATAAATCCAAATCTAAGGTTAAGTGTCCTGGGGAAAGGCCCCTGGATCCAAAGATCAGGTGTTCAGCCTAAAATCTCTTACTTTATGACCTTGTGCTATTTCCCTATTGCCACAGTGATGATGCATAATAAAAAATCACTCACATTAAAAGCATACAAAGTTAAGCATTTGCTTTTGCTTGAGAGCTTATTGGTTGGCTGGGCAGTCTGCTGATCAGAACTAGGCACGGACGGCTTACTCATATGTCTACAGTCAACTAGAGGTCAGCATGGTGCCTTTACTGCTTTTAGCTTGAGCTCTCCTGTGTCTGGGGCTTCTGCTGGGACAACTGCAGGATTGAGCTCTGTGCTATGAAAAACACTCAACCTTCAGCAGCCTAGTCTGGACTCGTTCTGAGGGTGTCACCTGTAGCAGAGTTCCTTGAAGAGGAGACTTGAAGCTGGAAGTGTCACTGTACTGCTTTCTGATGGTCACAAGAAGTCACAGAGCCAGTCCAGGGGCAGAGAAATAGGCTCTTTGATGGGAGAAGCTGCAAAGTCATACTATAGAAGGATAGATACAAAGAAGGGACCAACTAGGACCATTTTTATATCAGACTGTCACAAGTCTGGGGCATGTTGCTTGATGTCTCTGAGGAGATCTTGCCTGTGACCTACTGGTGATTATGTAGCCCAAAGAATAGATGTAAGTGAACATACTCTTAAACTAAAATTCAACACACCAGGTCAAGTGACATGCACTCTGTGAGCCCTGGTAGACTATCAAAAGATAAAATATTACCAAGGAATCTTAAATATTTATGTATCAATGCTTGTGGTCTAAGCCGGTGCTGAAGATTCCCATTTGTAAAAGCAGAATACAATGAATAGTTCTGGGCTTTGGAGTTGGCTTCAGAGCAGCCCAGGACCAAGGACAAAGAGAGGCCTGATTCACAATAGCTACTGCCCCTCTAAAGCCAGTAACAAACTTTAGGACCATGACATTGTTTCTTTCAGGTAATAAACTCATCTTGTCTAAGTATTTTGAAAGAAGTAGTGTTCTTCCAAATTGCATCAGCACTTGGCTACACTCTTGAGATTTCTTTTTGTGGTTGAGAACTTTGCATCTCTGCCATCTCTCAGTTCCATACATATTTTAGTAATACCCCTGGTAACTGCATCTGGAACTCAGCACTGCCGTTTTCTGAGTAACAGTATTCCTCTCTGTAAATCCAGGTGAACATAGTGCAGAACAGCCTGTCCCTACATGCTGTTCCACTCTTGGCCAGTTTGTACTGTCGCACAGGGGGCTACTTCAACCCACACTGAGATGTCTGGAAGATACACTTAGGTTTCTATCTCTTCAAGTTCTGAGCCTTCTCTATCAAGAATACCCTCTTTTCTGACCCTGGTGCCCCTGTCAGTAGCTCTGCACAACACTATCATTTTTAGTTGTTTCATGGTGTGTAAAGGTTGCTTGGATAATCAGGACCCAGACCTTTCAGAAAGAAAATCACTGGGCAAGGCAGGTTTCCAGCAGCATTTTGCATGCTCTGCTCTGCCAAACGACACTCAAAACATCAAGTAACCCCACGTAAAATACCTTGAAATCATATCTGTAATTAATAAGATGAAGTTCTTGTTTTGTTTTCCCTTCAGAGTGTGCTGGAGCGATCCAAGCAAATTAGACTCCCTGTGTTACAGACAACGGAGTAAGATAAAAATATTATAGGCAGTCAGACCGGGCTAGGCCCTCAAAGGAGCCAGTGCAGAAGATCAGATAACTTGTAACTGTGGGGGAGACAGAGCTATGGGTCAGACCTGGAGACAAAAGATAAAACAAATGCACCCACATGCTTCCTAAGGATAAACATCAGGGATTGATATGCTAAATAGGTCTCTATCACCCTGAGGAATCCAAGAGTCACTAACCCAACCCCCTACCAGAACAGCCACTGCTCTGCGTGGGTGCCCACTTGCTACATGACTGGCTTCCCCATTTGTCCCCGATTTAATCAATTTTACCTGAGCAGTTAATCTTATTGATTGACCGTAGTTCTGTCCCACCTCATGCCCAACTTGCAAATTCTCATTTTTCCCCACCTTGGACCCACCTCACTTTATGGTTTTGCTCTATAAAAGTCCCTAAAAAGGACAGAGCTTTGACAACCCACTTGGGATCCCTTCAGCCTCTCTCAGACAAAAGCTTTCTTTCTCTCAATAAATATATTCTGCTGTTAACCTCCATTGTTCCTAAAATTCATTCTTCAATTTTAGAAAACACAAACTCATACCGGACATCAAGTAGGTTAAAATTTCTTTCCCCTGTATCACCTGCAACCTGAATTTTGTAAGACTAGTTAGGAGTAAGACCTCCCTAAGACCCGGAGGTGTAAGGGCCAGGAACCCAGAGAGCTTCGTTTTCAGAAGTGAGGCTCAAGAACAGCTACACGTGCTGGAGCAGGGGTTATCTGTTTTTGAACCTGTGGCGCAGAGGCCTTCATTGAGCCTGGTGGCGCCCTACACCCTACAGTCAGGCTGCTGCTTGGGAACTATAGTTCAGTTTCACCCAAAGCCACCTTCCTATTAAAACCTGCTTAAAGGCTAAAGGCAAACAAATCCTTCTTAAAACCTGAACCCATTTTAAGATGTCTTTACTAAAATCCCCTCTGAACCATTAGCTGTAATGTCGTATCATTTCCCTTTCCTGGGAGTAACATTCTTGACGATTACTGCTGTAAGGAATTATAAGTCTCGCCCCTTAAGAAGCTCTGTTCGGTTTCCCGCCGTGATAATGTGGTACTAAGGCGATTTTCTGAGTTTCTACCTGAGGCATTTTTTCCTTTTACCCCTACTATTAAATCTCTTCCCTTGCCTTTCTTGAGTTACAAACTCTGTCTGGGATACTTGATTTAGGTCTGGGTTGAGCCTTGTTAGAAAGGTCAGTTCAGAGCAGAACAACAGAATATACAGCCAGACATTTTTTCAGAATGAAATCATAGAACTTTGGACATTTTACACTTTGTTTTCTTATAATGCTATCAGGCTGCTATTTATTTTTTTTAATCTATATGTACAGCGACCAGATACTTCTTTGCAAGATTTTATTGAACAAATAAAGCTACATAATCCTAGATCTGTAGTCATGCTAGTCTTTAAAAGGAGATGTTTTCAACTTGTAAAGTTTTCTTTCACATCATTTTCCAAACCATGGATCTTGAGTTTTATTATTTAAAATGGACTGATTTTGTTTTGCAGACCAACTATAGATACTGACATTTGAATATTTGGTTTATATGGATCAAAGGAAACTTTAACATATTAGATTTCTGGGAGTGGGAGGATAGTCCAGTAAAAGAAAGTTAAAAGGAGATAAATCCCAGCACAATAGGACAGCTTGCCTAATAGGGACAGCTTGAGTACACTGTGTCAGAGAGGTAATTTTGAATCAGAGATTGCTGTGACTAGGCAAGAGGTATCAGGGTAGGCGATTTTAAAGGTCCCTTCACAAAGTCATATCATCTTTGTCTGGGTTTGGAGAAGTACAGAAATAACAGTTAACAGAGCCCGTGCCCCATGCCAAGCTCAGAATGAGCTCTTTTAATACTTCCTGTCATACACAGAAGAGTGTATTATTCACTCCATTTTACAGGTGAGGAAATTATAGCTCATAGAATTTGGTAATGGGTCTGGAGAAAGGAGGAAAAAATTGAACCCTAATTCCAACTGACTTTGAGCACCCTGAGCCCATCCCATTAGAATCTGTTGCCTTCCATCCACCTTGCACCCTTGCACCTGGCCCTTCCTACCTATATCTGAGGAGAGGGAAGGGGAGATACTGGAGCGCTGCTGCATTTTTAAAAGAGGGAAGTAAGGGGATATAGCTCAGCAGCACAACTGTCTGCCTGACAAGCATAAGGTCATGAGTTCAATTCCCAGCACAAAAATAAATAAAATAAATAAATAATGGGAAATAAAACTGGGCCTTTGAGTAATTACAGAGTTTAACAATAGGTGGCAGTACATACCCATAACAATTGTGCTGCCTGTGTTAAATCAGTAGTGTTTTGTTTTTTATTTTTACCTGGATGCTGGGTGCTGGGTTATTTTCAGTCAAGGAAGCATTGTAAGTCCGTCACCTGAGCAATGCCAGCAAAGCATTCATACCGTCAGAATACCTCCCCCAACCCAATATAAATGTCAAGAATCAGATAAGTTTTTCTTTGCATTTCTCCCTATGGCAATAATAATGCCAGAGCAAATCCAGTGTCCTCTGCCGTGTAACTGCCTAAGATCGGCATCCAGTGGTCTCTCATTGCCTTAGGAGCCTCCATCTGCCTATTTATCTATACTTGCACAAAGACTGAGATACTAAGAAAATTTCATCTTTAAAAACTCTTTAACTGGGTGTAGTGGCACATACCTGTAATCTCAGCACTGAGAACACTAAGGCAGGAGGATTGCCATGAGTTCGAGGCCAGCCTGGGCTACACAGTGAGTTCAAGGCCAACCTGAACTACATAACAAGACCCTGCCTTAAAACAAAACAAAGCAAAACGAAACAAAACCAAAAAATTAATTATATAAATAAAAAATAAAAACTGTTGCCAAATAGTACTGACGTGTTCATCTTCACAAAAAGGTTAGGACAGAGTGGAATCGGAGGCATAGCAGATACTCACTCTCTGGAATTTGAAGATTCACTGCAAATATAATGAGCTCCCCAGAGGTCTCTGACTGTGACTTTGTGCAAGATTGCAGCCTCAAGCCGGGCGTGGTGGCGCACGCCTTTAATCCCAGCACTCAGGAGGCTGAGGTAGGCGGAGCGTTGTGAGTTCGAGGCCGGCTTGGGCTACAATGCGAGTGCAAGGCCAGCCTGAGCTACATAGTGCGACCCTGCCTCAAAAAACCAGGGCCGGGAGTTTGGCTCAGTTCCTTAAGCGCCTGCCCTGGCAGGCGCGAGGTTGTGAGTTCAATCCCTGGTGCCGCAAAAAAAAAAAAAAAAAAAAAAGATTGCAGCCTCAGAACCTTGCTGTGTTCCAGGGCATGCCTCCTGACTGAGTTTTGGGTTTCCTTACATTTCTCTGGGGCAAACATGTGGTGTTTTTCTCTAATAGTACATAAAGTGAGCTTCCTCAGTTGGTTTTTGGCAACTACCCTAAATAAAAGTTTCCTTCAAACAACCCTAGTCTTTCGGGAGGAAAATAATTCTTTTTGCAGAAAGCTTTGGCCTTGGGATGATGGCTGTAATAAGCTTCTTTAGATTGTCCTCTGGGACAGGACCCTAGAAGATACCAGCAGCCTTATTTGGCCAAGAACCCCATTCATCTTGATTGACAGGATTGTAAACTCAGCACCTCAGAACATGTGTCTGGAATTGCACTGGGTCCTGTAATATATGACCTTAAATTGTCTTTCACTTATCATGAAACTGTTATGAGAAAATTAATAGACTATCAGCAAGTCCTCCAGGAAAATCATTTATAAGTGGAGAATAATATTGGTCACTTATTTCTCCCATGTGAAGAACACATAAAACTTTCTGTTAGCAAAATCAGTTCTGTTGGCTGTGTCCAAATAACATAAACAGCTACTAAAATTTGTGTCCTGTTGATTTCTACCTAGATTGCAGAGCGGGATGAATCTCCAGATATGCTTTGTCAATGACAGTGGCAGTGATAAGGACAGTGATGCTGATGACAGTAAGACTGAAACCAGCTTGGACACTCCCTTGTCTCCCATGGTAAGTCCATGCTTCTGGTGGCCGAAGCATTGTGTTGTATCTTCCTGGGTGTTCAGCTTCTTCCATGCTGTGAATCAGGAGCAAACTTTCCAGATGATCAAAAAGAAAACTTTCTTAGAATCACATACTTCTAAATTGGCAACAATTGAAAAGTCAAAGCTGTAATACAGTAAAGATACATAAGCTTTATTAAAGTTAATGACTACTTTTATAAACCACAAGAGAAAAAAGATATGCTTTAAAAATTATAAGAATTGCTGAGAATCATTTTGGGCTTAGAAATGTGAGTTCATTTCTTCCCCACATATTACAGAAGTTGACTGAATAATAATGAATGCCTGCTGATGGATGTTTTTACTCTCTGAAGTCTGTCTTTTACCTTTTTTACTGAAGACCAACAAGTGGGAAATATGTTGGTCACTGAGTTCAGTGCGGTGTCAGAACCTCATTGGTTCTCTGTGATACTAGCTCCTCTGGACACCATAATGCCTTATTTTTAGGTCAAATATGTTGTTAATGTTTTTCCGGTTATTAATTATGCTACTCTATTTACTGAAAATAGACCTTTTTATGTTGCTGAAAATTGATGTACGACCAATCAAGCGGTGACAGGGGTTGATGGAGGGAACTTCAAACTTCTCTGAGAGCGGGCTCAGGGAACACTATTCCCCATCATCAACCAGACGTTAACCTGTGTGAAAAGCTCAGGCTGCTCTTTCTTCTTTTGCAGAGCAAACAGAGTTCTTCCTATTCTGATAGAGATACCACTGAAGAAGAGTCTGAATCCTTGGATGACATGGACTTTCTCACAAGGCAAAAGAAATTGCAAGCTGAAGCCAAGATGGCCCTTGCCATGGCCAAACCAATGGCCAAAATGCAAGTAGAAGTGGAAAAACAGAACAGGAAAAAGTCTCCTGTCGCTGATCTTGTAAGCAGCAAAGGCTGAAACACAAACAAGGGCTTGGTGGCTGCGAATGGTTGACACCCTTTCCTAAGATTATGCAAACTTGGGTTTCTCCAAGGCAGTTTGTAAAAAGTACTGTCATTGAGAAATAATTGTTTCTTTTTCCTTTTATTGTCATGCTAAAAGATACGTAAGCAATAGATTTCTTTCACAAAAGTAAATTCTCCTGTTGATTCAATCTACTATGTTTCTGAGAGTCACTATTAATTGTCATAGGAATATTTAAATTCCTTTAAAGAAATTTTGACTGTGGCAGACCTCACTATCGCTATAATTTGCATTCTTGCCTTTCAAGGGAGGCAGTATAGCTCTTGAACTTCAGCATTATCTAACTCCTGCACGTATTCTAGGCAAGGGACGCCAGTCTCAGTTTTCTGATCTGTGAAATGAGTGTAACACCTATATGAGAGCACAGTTATGAGGATTCAGTGAGACTAAGCTTTCAAAGTGCATTGCACAGTGCTGGTAGCATGTTATAAATTATTAAATAGTAGCTGATACTATTAATTTCATCTGTATTATTGATATTACTTATTTTTCATGGTAATTCTTTTGTGTTAAAGATCAGTAAGAAAGTTTTTTTTTTTTTTTTTTTTTTGCGGCACCGGGGATTGAACTCACAGCCTCGCGCCTGCCAGGGCAGGCGCTTAAGCCACTGAGCCAAACTCCCGGCCCTAAGAAAGCTTTTGATGCTGGTAGTGTAGTATCTTGATGCAGGCAGCATAGCAGGCAATGTGGTATGTGTATATAGGAACCCACGTTAGGAAGGTCAGAGACTGGGAAAGCTCCTAAGCACAGAATCTGAACTGAGGGAGGTGAATGACTGTGAGTCCATGAAAAGAACCTGCGTATCTGTAGCTCTGTTCACATCTCTACTTTTCTCGCTTTGTATCTTCAGCTGCCACATATGCCTCATATAAGTGAATGTTTGATGAAAAGAAGTTTAAAACCCACCGACTTGAGAGACATGACTATTGGGCAGCTACAAGTGATAGTCAACGATCTTCATTCCCAGATCGAAAGTAAGTGAAAGGTGCACTTAGAAATGGATATAAAATGTAAGGCATGACAAGACAGTGCTACTTTCTTGATTCAGTTCTTTTGTATGATTTTTCCCTTTCGTTCTTTCTGTGTGTTTGCAAGAAAAAGAAGAGAATTGCAAGACTCTTTTTGTTTTTGTTGTGTTTCTAACTATAAAATGTGAGAAGCTTTATGTATTTTTCAAGGTTCACCATGGTTACAACTCCTTTTTATTTGTCTTAAATTCCCAGTGCATGTATTTAACTCAAAACATCTGTTCTAGGGTACAAGTAGTTACAAGTCACTTATTATACAATTATACCTTCTACTTTACTTGTCCATACATTTGTTTTAGCTATCATCATCATCAGTCAAATCAAATTATTCTTATTTTGTGGGATTCTGCATAGTTAAAGTATATGTTACCAATATGTGAAAATTACAGGATGACCAAGTGTGGACCTTTTCCACCAGAATAAAGAAGGACCTCTAACAGAAGTATCCAGAGGGGATGGCGAGTGAGTGCTTAATGGTGCTCACTGGTGGTGATCGGTCTTACAGAGAACATGCACGGCTTGGCCTGTTGAAAGAGCCATCTTCACAAAGGCATAGTGCCCAGCTGGATGAATTCATGATCTCCACAGTCTCTGGAATCTGTGGTTCTGTATCACCCTATGAGACTTACAGATTAAAAGGAATTCAAGAGGGAAATCAGCCAAAGCAACATTCAACCCAACCAACTATAAAAAAGCACTTATGAGCCAAGCAGAAAGATTTATCTTTTTTTATTTTACATTTTATAGAGGTAATTGTGGTCATGTGCATTTTTTAAAAAGCCCATCTTTTAGAGATACTTACTGAGACTTTCATGGATGAGAGAAAGTAGTATCTAGAATGGCTTTAAAATGATCCAGTAGGAGCAGAGGAAAGAGATGTAAGATTGACCATGATTTGAGCATTGTTGAAACTGGTTGGATATGTAGGGATTTATTAACTATTCTTTTTTGTTATTGTTGTTGTTACCGGGGATAGAACTCACTACCTTGTGTTTATTACCTGGCAAGCACTTGAGCTGATGAGCTAAATCCCCAGCCCTTATTAACTATTATTACTGCCACTGTATCTGTTTGAAACTTTTCATAGTAGTTTAAAACAATATTAGAAAAAATATTTCTGTGTACTAAGGTCTCAGATGTATAGGCAGTCTGCTGAGTGGTAGGTATAAAAAGCTATCCCAAGAGCACACCTGAAGTCAATGAAATTTTTCACTAGGTCTTAATAAAAAGTAGTTTATTCAATGCCATGTTTAATACATTCAGTATTATTTTCAAATCAAAAGAAATGATTTAAGATTTAATTAAGAAACCATAGATTTATAGGTTTTTTTAAAAAAAAATTCTAGAACTACATTTTAATTTCAGTTGAAAATTAATTACTAAAATTGTTATTCATTCCAGGATTGAAAAGATTTTCCAGTCTTTTACCACTGAAACATCTTCTTTAGACTCTGAAATAATAAAACTACAATCTAGTCCTTTTTGGTAGTAGATGGGATTTTATTCACTGCCATATGATTTTCTCTGTTTTAAGAGCTGAAACTAGTCTGAACTAAAGGAAGATAAACACACCACTTGAAGTCAATCTCTAAAAGCATGCGAGGGAGGGGTTCTGAACACCTCCGCGGTTTCTTTCCTTTCTCTGCCCAGGGCTCACATCAGTGTGTCTGCACCTAGCTGCTCAGGGGCTTCTCTGAAGGAGAAAAGCAAGAGTGAACCCCTTGCTTTTGCATAGTTTTCATGGATAAGAGTTAGTTAACTCATTGCATGGATTTGGGTAGGATTAAAAATGTTTCTGTCCAAATATATATATTTTATTCCCAGTATAAGTCTAAGGAATATTTTCCTTGATATCCTATTTTCCAGAGACTTTAGGGATTGTTCCTTCAGGTTTTACATGTCTGATTGTTCAAGAAATCTGATTTTACAATATTTTCACACAATATTTTTTCTTAGAGCCACTTCCTAGGGCCACACAAAGGCTTTGCGCATTCTTCACATGCCTGCCTCTCCAGCTGGGTGTCTGATGTATCTCTGATGTAGCACAGTCAGGTGCTTCCCAAGGGGTCCTCTGACTGTCAGTGTGGCAAGGAGCATCCTGAAAATAAAAGATAGAAAACTGAACATACTCATTTCTTCAAAATAGATTCCACTTTTTCTAACAAGTTAGTTGTTGGCAGCTAACGAGTTCTTTTTCTATTTAACATAAATGTAATTAAATACATAGGTTGAGCATGCTCATATCTAAAATGTCAAATGCTTTGAAATGCTCAGAAAGTTTCAAATATTGGAACATTTCAGATTTGGGATTTGGGGGTAGTGTCAATTCAAATATTCGAAAAGCACCAAATCAGCAAAATCTGAAACATTTCTAGTCCCAAGCATTTTCAGTAAAGGATACTTAATCTATACTTCTAACTTTACTCCCTTTCTTCCAGTACATCTGAAATATGTAAACTGGTCATACTTTGCCAACTGATGACTTCTCCGCGGCCTTTGAGAAGCTAAAATGAGAAGTCTAAATTTTTACAAAAATATCTTTACTGTGATGTCTAGCTGTTTACTTGTATATATGTGTTTAGAATACAGATAAATGGTCAGTATATGGTTGTAAGTTGTGGCTTGGCTGCAGTTCTATTTTTAAGTGCTCTTTTCTTTGCCCCAGGCTTGAATGAAGAGTTGGTCCAGCTTCTTCTCATCCGGGATGAGCTGCACACAGAGCAGGATGCCATGCTGGTAGACATCGAAGACTTGACCAGGTCAGTCTGGCCTTCCTTTTCAAAGGAGGAAAGAAGCCCAGGTGGTCTGAAATTTAAAATTAGGGCAAGAATTAGATGTAGAGAACTGCATCCTCCACTTCCATGTGTAACTCACCTGGCGTGAATAGTGGAGAGGACAGAAAGCAGCCAAAACACCTCGTTATCAAATGCATTGCTTTTAACGGCCCTGCTCCCCTTATGATTAATTGTCAGTGCTTACGACTTTCACATTTTCACCAAAATCAGGGGAACAGTTCTGGCCTAGGAGGACTGTCCTGGAGGACTCTGCTCTGAGGAGCTGGCCCTAAGCCATGACACGATGGCATGTTTGCAGCACGTGAGCAACAATGTGCATGGTGCCACAGAGTGACACTGGCTGTTAAGTGACCTAGCTCTTGATCATCTCTGCCATGTCCAAAAGGCAGGGACCCTGACATCTGTCTTTCCACAGCCCCAGTGCTATCACATTGTTCTTACTATGGGGAAACTCTGGCTGCCTCCCCACAGAGGTGAAAAATATGTCCTTCCCAAGAGATGAGAAACTAGGGCAGTGATGGCAGAGACCGAGTGCCCGAACTGCAACCCAAAACCCACTTATTTATCACAAAGTGCCAACACTGCAATTAAACCTGGATACTGAGGTTTTAGTTTAGAAAAAACAACTCATACACTTGGTTCATGTGCCAACAGAGAAGGCTGTGTGTGCCCGTTCTGGTATACATGCCATAGGTTTGCCACCACTCAACTAGGCTAATGCTGGTCAAGATCTTTCATTTCTTAGTATTTTTCTGACAGAAAGTCATGTTATACATTATATACTGTGGATATTCCATATGTATGTATATGTGTATATATATATATAGTACATTAAATACTATAAATATTGCTATGATTTCATTACTGTGGCACCTTTTCTGAGACAGTTCCTATGAAATCTTTAAGCCAGGACACAACAGTTACTATCAATCTTAGAAATGTTATTCAGAGAGCCAGAGGTTTCCAAGAAAGAACACTGCTTGTCATAATAACGTAAGGAATTAACCACATGATGTAGAACCATCTCAGAGAAGGGTAAAAACTTATGTAGTGATATTGCTCTAGCTCCTACCATAGGATCTCATCTCAGTGTGTAATGCGATATAAAATAATTTTATAATGATGTAACATTTAGTGTAATGTTTTGGTTGCAAAATAAGTGCTGCAAAACTGTGTCAGATCTTTTTTAAGAGAGCAGGCTGCACTGTCCATTGTGTACTTTAAATATTAATATTGCCTTGTCAGTCCCTCACCTACAATAGTAGGATTTTCACACTGTCAGCATACTCACCTCCCTGCGTCTGAAATATCACAGTTACTCTCAAATAATATTATTGCCACCTACAGATCTATTCAGGCACTACACCAACAACTGTAAAACAGACTCCTTTTGTTAGTCTAAAAATTTGCACAAAAATATTGAGATTATGAGAAATCAGTGGTGAAACACACAATCAGGACCTGCCTTTTCTGATGAGATCAGGTGCTTTCAGGGTGGTATGACTGTAGACAAGGATCTACATTCTCTGAAAAACATCTGAACTCTTCCATAAAGTCTGTGATTTTCTGTGACGCAGAAATTTCCCCTCCCCCTCCAAGCAGTGTTGCCATTCCATGTTAAGGAGGTATAGTGAGGCTTCTCCTCACCTTGCAGAGTGTCTGTGTTTTTATACTTTTCATATGATGTGATCGTGGAAGCAGGGCAGGTAGGAGTGTGGGTAAAAAGGAGAGGAGTCACTAATTAAGAGGTACTGGTAGAGCCCTTAAAATTAGAGCAGTCCTGCAATAGGTGGAGACATGGTATCCTTCAAGCCATCTACTTGTGGGAAGAAAGCTATGCACCTGTTCCCAGCTGCAGAAAAGTAACTTCACTTCCAAGGAACACCTCCTAAAGACAAGAGGTACAATGTCCTTCAACAAAATAAGATCTCAGATGGATGAGAGTGTGGCTGGAGGGACTAGGAGGAAATTTTCTTTCCCTACTTCCTTCACCTGTCCCTCTCCTACCATTCTAGATGTCAGTTCATACCAGTAATTCTCAATGTTGGCTGCTCATTAGAGAACCACCTGGGGAGTCTTATAAACTACTGGTGCCTGGGTCTTACTCTGAGATTCTGACTTTATTATTGTATGATACCTGGTGGCCTGAGGATCAGGATTTTCTTAAATTCCCAAGTGATTCATAGTATAGCAAATTTTGAGAACCACTGGTTTAGAGGATGTCTCTTTGGAGAAGCCCTCCCTGCTCCCAGGAAGCTTGACTTTTTAATAGTCACGGTCCCTTTGTGATGGATTGTCACCTCCAACTAAATCAGGGCAAGAGACCCCCAGTAATTGACCCCAAGTCATTCCTTGCTGTGATGGTTCCAGCATATGTGCAACCACATTGTAGGTATCAAAAAGAGTTGCTACCAGTCATATGATCCAGTTCCTGATCTCCAAGACTCCTGTGTGTCTCTTGTGGAACATATTTGTGCTGTTGTTTGTGTGTCATCCTTCCTCACCTAACTGTAAACACCCTTCCCTTTAGCAGAGCTGACTGCATTTTCATTCAGAGCCATATCCCAAGAGCCCCAGAGCCTAACACAGGGCCTGTGGAACATATACTAGGTCCTCAGTAATGATTGCTGATTAAAAAAAAAAAAGTGGGTTATGGGTGAAATAAATCTTTAAAAATAGTCTAATATAATTTATCGATGAAAACCCTTTAGTTTTATAGACTTAAACCCTTTCCCTTGCTTTGAAATTTTAATGACATTCACTTTTGTATGTATGTCTCAAAAGAACATCCAACTTTCAATATGTTCTAAAACTATCTATTGTCTGCTTTTCTGTCCTCAGAAAGCCCCTCGATGTACGCCTCTGCATGTGTACATGCGCACACTTGTATAGAATAAAACAACTCCTATAGAACTACAATTCGATTAGCTAAAGTGGAATCTTAGCTTACTATTAAAATACTTCTTGTTGACTTTAAGAGACATGAGCTAATTTTAAGAAAATGATCATAGCCCTTTTGTATGCATAAACAGAATCATAGGATGGTCAGCTATAAGGAATGATTTTTTTAAGAAACGGAACAATGATGGTGTCTTTCCCGAGTTCCTTTATTGTTACATGAGTGTCACCATTTATTTGTGGGCTGTTGAATGTGGCAAGGACGGTGTTCTCACTTCCCTATTTTGGAAAGTATCTGTGATTTGTTTACACCATAGATATGTTACGTTCTGCATAAAACCAGTGAGTTCAACTTGACGTCAGAGACTACCCAAGTCCAAGCAGCACACATAAACTGTTCCCACACCCTTGCCTACAGCTAAAAACCACAACCTTCAGCCTTTTTCTCTTGCCAAATTTATCATTTCCTAAAACCATCCTTCAAAACCACTGTGTTTTGCAACCTTCATATGCTACCATTCCCTGAGAAGTGCCCATTCAAATAATATGAACATCTTGACCACTTATCCCCCTAGGCCTCCATAGTCCAGCTGCTGGCTTGGCCTAGCTGTGGGCTCACAGGTCACACCA
>RJWM01006289.1:0-85384 GCA_004363535.1 Dasyprocta punctata | reverse complement strand
TCTCCTTTCTTTTTCCCAAGTTTTCATTCTTTCTTCCAGATACGAAAGTCTATCCTTAGTTTCCTTCAAGTGGTTCTGCCAACTTTTATTGGAGTCTTTGATGTCCTGGTAGTCTCTCTGAATCTGATTAATGTGTTCTAAGTCTTTATTTGTTTCATTCTCAATTTCCTTTGATTTTTCATCCTCCACCTTTCCTGCTGTGTTTCCTTTAGAGGCACTTAGCGATTCGCCGATTATGTATTTCATTTCAATTCTCAGTTGGGCTAACAGTGCCGCTTTAATTTCTTTCATAGCTACGTGGAGTTGTCTCCCCACTTCAGTTGTCAACTCCTCTGAGAGTTTAATTTTTGGACTCCCAACCGTTTCAGCGTTAGCATCCCCGGAATTGGTTCTGCTTGTATCAGAGTCCAGAGAGCGCCCTCTGCCTTTCTGTCTTGGCATTTTCCTGGGCTCGCCAGTGAGGCCGTGTTGCCTCTCCCAAGTCTGTTTCTGCTCCGCGTATGTCTGCTGCAGTGTGTGAGAGAATGGGGTGGCTGCCTGGTAAACCATACCGGGCCGTCTGCCAAACTTCCCCTATCACCCCCAGGGCACCTGCACCGTTTCTGCCATGACCTTCCAGGAACCGTGCCTAATTAGGTGCAGTTCCAGTTTCAAGATGTATGCCTGTCCCTCGCTCTCCCTCGGGGGTGGGGGGCTGGGGGCCACCACGGGGCGCAGCACTGATTGTATTCGGCTCCGGACAGAGGTGCTGCTGGTCTCTGCCTTTGTTCATTTCATTTTTTTTTTTTTACTCTTTCCGTGGGCTACAGTTCTCGTTTTAGATTCTTCTTGGGTCCAGAGGACCCATCTCCCTCTTTTTTTCTTCTCTCTGTTATTATATTAGTTTATACTCCAGCATTCAGATGGTATATTCAGCAAGCCTCCCTGTCATGGTGTTATCTGGGTGGCCATCTTGGAGGAAGTCCTCATATACAAGTTTTTTCTTTCAGTTTGTCACACTAATGAAACAATATGTTTACACATGTGTGTCTTATTTATTTCACTAATGAGTATGTTTCTCAAGGTGCATCCATTTACCTATAAAAGTGTCCAGTTTATCATTCTTTATGGCTGAGTAGTACTCCATTGTATAAAAATACCACATCTTTTTTATCTATCCCTCAGTCGATGAGACTCCCTTAAAATTGTACTGATACTCAAATGCTTACATTTGAAGTTCAGCATTTGCATCTGTGTTCAACTGGCTGCATCATAAACAATTTACATCATTTTGCTGTAATGATTTATACCTAGATAGCCCCCAAGAGCCTCAGGCACTCATCAACAGCGCTTCTGGAAAGTGACTAGATTCTGAGGATTCACAGTTGACTTGCTGTTAGGAGGTGGGCTCTGACTGGAAGAGGCGGTCACTGAGAGCATGGCATGGAAGGGTTTGTTTCCCTCCCAAGCTCCTCCTTGGACTCTCCCTGCTTCTTATCTGCCATGTCCTCTGCTATGCCTCTGTGTCAAGCCCTCCTCCTCTGGAGTCAGCCAACTATGCAAAGGAGACTACTGAGCTGTAAGTCAAAATAAACCTCTCCATCTTTAAGCTGTGAGTGTTGGGTATACTGTCCCAGCAACAAGAAAAGTAACTAAGACACTTGCTTTTAAGTCAGTACCTACAGAAGCAACTGCAATAAAACCTTGGTTTGCAAGCATGTGTTCCAGAAACATGCTTGCAATCCAAAGCACTTGTATATAAAAGCAAATATTTCCATAAGAAATAATGGAAACTCAGATGATTTATTCCACAACTCAAAAATACTCATATAAAAATGATTACAATGATTACAAAATTGTAATATAATACAAAAAAAGAAAATTCAAAATATAGAGAAAAATAAATTAACCTGAACTTACCTTTGAAAATGCTAAAGTGAGGCAAACAGGAGAGAAGAGAGGTATTGTGTAGGATGACTTCCACTATCACTAACGGGATCAGTGTCATCTACTGGTTCAATCTTTCTCTTTTCTTGAAATTTAACAAGGAACCTATCTAGTTACACCTGCTTTTGCCTCCTTCTGAAGATTCTGTGGAAATGTAGCATTGCCCAGAATCCTGCAGTGAGAGAGAGAGAGAGACAGAGACAGAGACAGAGACAGAGTAACCACTGGCTCAGCTGTGGTCATGTGATGTTCAGCATCATATACTACTCATATTGTAAGACACTGCTTATCTATCAAGTTAAAATTCATTAGAACACTCACAGAATTAGTTACTTGCAATTCAAGTATTTACTGCATATTTAATTCTGCAGAGAACAAAAGGAAGAACATTTCCTTGGTGTTTACTCAAAAATGATAAAAAGAATGTCAACAGAATACAAAAGTACACAAATATCAATAGCTTTCCTATACACCAATAATGAACCTGTGGGGGAAAAAATGAGAAAACAATTCCATTAATAATAGCTTTTAAAAATACCTAAGAATTAATCTAAGAAAATGAAAGACTTCTATTATGAAAACTACCTAACTCCAAAGAAAGAGGTTGAAGAAGACATTAGAAAGTGGAAACACATCTTTTATTCATGGATTGGCAGAACCAGTGTTGTTAAAATGTCCATAATACTTGCACCAAACAGCTTTTCCATTACTGAACACAATACCAACACCCATAATTTAAATGAGGACAGGTTCATTTGGCTCATAGTTTTACAGCAATGCAGTCCATGGTTGGCTGTCTCCAAGGAAGAAATGGTGGAGGAAAGCTGTTCACCTCATGGGAATCTGGGAGCAGAGAAAAAGAGAAGAGAAAAGCCAGGGCAGGAGACACACTCTCCAAAGGCATGCCCCCAGTAATACATTTTTCCAACAAGGTCTCACTCCTAATGGCACATTGCTGTGAACTCATCAATGGACCAATCCACTGATGAGCATAGCATCCCCATGATTCAATTATCTTCCAAGAGCCCTTTCTCTGAACTCATGAGACTCTGGCCATACCACAGATCTAGACCATAACATTAGCAAATGCAATCTACAGATTCAACATAAGCTTTACTAAGTTGCCCACAACATTTTTCACACAGGAAGGAAAAAAGCAATTTTAAAATTTGTATGGAAGCGCAAAACACCAAGAATACCAAAAGCAATACTGAGAAAAAGGGGGAATGCTGGAGGTATCACAATACACAATTTCAAAGCATACTATAAAGCTATAGTAACAGAAACAGCATAGTACTAGCACATCACACAATAAAGATATTTAGACCAATGAAATAGAATAAAACACATAGAAGTACACCCTTACATACACAGCAATCTGATTTTTGGCAGAAGGTCCAAAAAAACATGCTTAAGAGAGCCTATTCAACAAATGATGGTAGGAAAACTGGACATCCATATGCAGAAGATTAAAATACATCTCTATCTCTCACCTTGTATAAAATCAGATCAGAATGCATAAAAGATCAAGATAAAAGACTGAAAACCTTGAACCTGCTAGAAGAAAACATAGAGGAAGCATTTAAAGTCACAGGGATAGAAAAACACTTTCTAAATAAGACACCAACAATACTAACAATTATATTAAGAATCAACAAATGAGACTACATTGAATTAAAAACTTCTGCACTGCAAGAAAACAAGAGTGAAGAGATGACTCATAGAATGAGAGAAAAGCCAGGTGTGGTGGCACATATGTAATAGCAGAATTCTGGGCAGCTAAGACAGAAGGACTCCAAGTTCAAGACTAACCCAGCCAATTGAGTGATTTAGTGAGACCCTGTGTCAAATAAAAAAATTAAATAAAAAAGAACTGAGTATGTTGCTCATTACAAAGACTGAAAAAAAAAAGGCATAAGGGGAGAAATCTTTGTCACTCTTCTGATACAGAATTAACATAATAGTCTTATGAACTCAATAATCAACACCAAAAACAGCCCAATTAATAAAGGGATAAGTGAATTAAACAAAGAATTCTCAAAAGTAGAAACTGCCAATAGGTATATGCAAAAATGTTTAACATCTTTAGACACTAGAGAAACAAATCAAAAGTACACTGAAGCAGGGCAAGGTGGCACACATCTATAATCCTAGCATTTGGTAGGCTGAGGAAGAAGGCTATGCATTTGAGTTCATCCTGGTCTCCATGGCAAGTTCAAGGAAAGCTCAGACAACACAGCAAGAGTCTGTCTCAAAAAACAAAACAAAAAAGTAAAAATTAAAAATAAAACAAAAAATCCAAACAAAACAAGCAAAAAATCACACTGAGATTCCACTGTCCCTGGTCAGAATGACTATAATAAAAAATAAATAAATACATTATGGAAGGCTGCCAAAGATGTAGGAGAAAAGGGAATTCTTATACACTGCTAATGGGGATCTTTATTAGTACAGCCATTGTGGAAATCAGAAAACTAAAATTAGAGCTACCATTTCATGCAGCTATATGACTCTGTGGTATATTCTCAAAGGAATTAAAGTCAGTATACTATAGGGATAATTGTATACTCATGTTTATTGTGGTACAAGTCACAGTTAGCAAGATATGGAACCAGCCAAAGTGTTACCAAATCAGGATCTTGTCCAGGTTCTTGATGGCATGAAAAAAGGAACTGAACAGGAAACCCAAAAGGAACAGTAAGTCAAACACATTTGTCTTAGTTATTTTTCACATTGCTGGGACAAAATACCCAACACCCAAAGGTAAAGGGGGATAGATTTATTTAGCTTACAGTTTGTAAAGGTTTCGGTCCATACCTGGCTGGCTCCAAGGCAGGATGGCCCACAACAGAGAGGCAAACGTTCATGGCAGTGGAAGACAGCAAAAGCAACATTTAATAGCATCTTTTTGTCCCTTTTATACTCTATTCAGGCTGCTGGGATTAGGGCAGTGCTAAGTACATCAGTGAATTGATCACACACTGATCCTAGCATCACATACTCTGAAAAGCACTCCCCACCATGACTGCATGAGGCTTTGTGGGGACACCCAGATATGAAGCATAACAACACTGAAAGTAAAGTGTAAACTACAGGATGAAAGCAGGCTAGTGAGAAAAGCTCACAGCCTGGGGTACGCTTGGTGTTGACAGTTTTAATGATTAGGGTCTGAGTTATGATTGAGAGGACAGCCTGAGGTTTTTTCCTTGCTGATGAGCGGCTTGACTCTGCCCTTCCATCAGACAGTGGAGCTTTTGATCTTTTATGGCCTTCAAGCACTGTCATGGCATCCAAAGACTACTGGGGTTGGGAGGCTCAAAACTGAATAATTAATGATATATTATGGTTGTAGTCAACCCAGGGTTGGTGATGACAACTGAGTACATGACCTGTCAGGTATGAGCTCGGTTACCAGCTATCTTCTCTGATTGTATTGAGAACTAGATATCATGGTTCTGGGTTAATGTTTAACTCTGAACGTCAATCTAGCCCAGAAAGTGGGCTCTAAGGTGGGATCCCCCTCTCTCTCCAGTTGTTTCTTAACTACTTCCTGCCTTATAGGGGTCCATGAATAGATTTTAAAAATGTGCATATATATATATACAATGGAGAACTATTCAGCCATAAAAAAGAATGAAATTTTATCATGTGCAGAAAAATGGGTGGATCTGGAGATCGTCATGTTGAATGAAATAAGCCAGACTCAGAAAGATAAATATCACATCTTTTCTCTAATTCACAGGGATTACAATTAGATAAAAGAACAGGAGTAAGAGGGATGTGTGTTATGAATATGATCAAAATATATTATATACATTGAAACTTCTCCACAAAATGTGAAACTAGCAGGGGTAGGGTAGCATAATGGAGGTGATGGGAGGTGATCAATATATACTTTATACATGTATAAATCTGCCAATATGAAACCCAGTAATCTTATAACCAGGATATACTAATAAAAAAGTGAAAAAATAAAACACTACAAAAGTAATGAATGCTGGTAAGGGTAAGGGAGGAAGGGACTCTCCTATACTGTTGGTGGGAATATAAATTAGTACAACCTCTATGGAGAATCAGTATGGAGACTCTTGAAAAAATTTAAAAAAGATATTCTATTTCATCTGCAATACCACCATTTGGGATATTCCCTCCCAAATGAAAGACAGTGCACTAAAATCATACATTTATACATGTTTATGGTGGTACGGTTCACAATAACTAAGATGTGGGAACAGCCTAGATGCCCACTGTTATGGTTTATACACTGTGTCAACTTGAGAAGTCTAGAAGCTTAGTTAAGTAACTCAGCAACTCTACATCCTGGGGTGTAGAGAACAAGCAGTCACGTGTTCATTATGCCAATTTGAGAAGGTCAGAAGTTTAACTGAGAGACTCAGCAGGGAGCCAGGGTTCTTATTTTGTAAATATCCTCATCCTGTACAAAGCAAGGCAAGATTTGTGAATGCTACACCCAACCTGGGGGGTGGGGGTGAGGTCCTGCGTACAATATAAGGGAGAAGAAGAGGATTGTTCTTGCGCCTTTTATTCTTACTGCTTTTGCTGGCTGCTGCCTTGAAGTGTTGCCCCAGTGCCATGCCACCCTGCCTTGGAGCCAACTGATTATGGACTGAAACCTCCAAAAACTGTAAGAGAAATAAACCTTTCCTTCCCTAATTTTGGGTGTCAGGTGTTTTGTCTCAGCAATGAATGAAAAGTAACCAAGACACTAACTCAGATGTGGAAACAGCCTAGATGCCCACTAACTAAGATGTGGGAACAGCCTAGATGCCCACCAAGATAAATGGGTAAAGAAAATATGACACACACATACACATGCCATAAAGAACACAATCATGCCATTTGCAGCAAAATGAATGGCAGTGGAGACTGCCATAGTAAGTGAAATAAGCCTTAGGAAGTTAAAAACGTCCTGTTTTTTTGTTGTTATATAAGAAAGATAATGATAAATAATTTGAAAAACCATTGGACAGGAAATTAAAAGGTAGTCTTCTAGAGGAGAAGGGTGTGTTAGTTACTTTTCTCATTGCTGAGACAAAATATCCAACACCCCAAGTTAAAGGAGGAAGAATTTATTTTGACTCAGTTTGTAGAAGTGTCAGTCCATAGTCATCTGGCTCCAAGGCAGGGTAGCATGGCAGAGGGGAAAACAGTCTATAGGATGGCAAAGCAGGCAGCAGGCAGGAAGCAGTAAGCAACAGCAGTCACAGCAGAAGTGAATTGAAAGTCTGCCTTTTCCTTTTTATCTCATTTAGGCTACAAGCCTTTTGGGTGGTGCTATGCCCAGGGTGGGATTCTGTATTCAGTAAATCCATCAGCCACACCCAGAACTATGCAAATTCCAGTCAATGAACTACTTTAGTACCACACACCTTTTTTATTTTTTTAAATTTATTAAAGCAAAAAAAAAGACACATATAACAAAGAAAAAAAGCAAAAGAGACAAACGACTAGAGCAAATGCACAACAGTAACATTATAGGTTTACAAAACAGGATGATAGAAATTTGACAATGGTTACAATATTGTGTATCGTTATCTTCAAAATGGTTGCTTACATTAACAAAAACATGTAAAATTGATCTAATCATGAGTATTAACTGTTCTTTCTCAATAACGAATACATTCAGCAGTATGTTCGTTTCAGTTATCTTACGTATATCTATACAGATTTATAACTTTTCCTTTTCCCTTCCCTCTTTCCCCCTTTTCCCTTCCCAATTACTTTTGCTCCTTGAGCTGTTTTTTACCCTTATGTAGTATTTATTGTAGATTTTGGATCATACGTACTTTTTCAGTTTCTTACACTAGGGAGACAATACAGTATTTACATGTGTGGGTTTGATTTACCTCACTTATGAGTGTGGTCTCAAGTCGTGTCCATTTACGTATAAAAGTCTCAATGCAATCTTTCTTAATAGCTGAGTAGTACTCCATTGTATAAAAATATCACATCTTTTTTATCCATTCTTTGATTGATGGGCACTTGGGTTGTTTCCAAGATCTGGCTATTGCAAACTGGGTTGCTATAAACATGGGTGCACAGATATCACTGTGGTATGATGTTTTCAATTCTGGGAAAATGGCCAGAAGTGGGACAGCTGGGTTGAATGGGCTCTCTAATCCTAGCTTGTTGAGGAATCTCCACACTGACTTCCACAGTGGTTGCACCACTCTACACTAGCACCAACAGTGGAGAAGAGTTCTTTTTCCCCACAGCCCCACCAGCATTTGTTGTTGCTTCATTTTGGAACCTCAGTGTTGTTTTAATTTGCATTTCCTGAATGACCACTGATGTTGAACATTTTTTCATATATTTATTTGTCATTTGTATTTCTTTCTCTGAGAAGTGTGTATTCATCTCAGATGTTCATTTTTGGATTGGGTCTTTGAATTTTAGAGGCCTGATTTCTTTTAATTCTTTATATGTTTTCGACAGAAGTCCTTTGTCTGATAGACAATTGGCTAAGATATTTTCCCAGTTCATGGGTTTTCTTTTCACTCTGTTGGAGATTTCCTTTGACATGCAAAAAGTTTTTAGTAAGATGAGATCCCAGTTGTTGATTCTGGGAAGTGTTTCCCATGCAATTTGATTTTTGTTCATGAACTCTCTGCCTACTCCTATGTCATCAAGATTTTTACCTACTCTGTCTTCTGGTAAGTTTAGTGTCTCTGTTTTAATATTCAGATCTTTGATCCATTTTGACTTTATTTTAGTGCATGGTGATAGACATGGATCTAGTTTTAGTTTATGGCATATAGAAAGCCAGTTTTTCCAGCACCATTTGTTAAAGAGGCTATCTTTCTTCTAATGTACGTTTGGCCCCTTGGTCAAAGATGAGGTGGCTAAGTGTGTTTGTAGTTGTGGCTGTATCTTCTAATCTATTCCATTGATCTTCAGGTCTGTTTTGATTTCAGTACCATGCTGATTTTATCACAGTAGCTTTGTAGTAGAGTTTCAAGTCAGGGATTGTGATGCCTCCTGCCTTCCCTTTGTTGCCCAGAATTGCCTTTGCTATTCTAGGTCTTTTCTGGTTCCAGATGAATTTCAGGAAAGTTTTCTCTAGCTCTGTGAGGTAGGCAGGTGGCATTTTGATTGGGATTGCATTAAATCTGTAGAATAATTTTGGGAGAATGGCCATTTTCACGATGTTTGTTCTTCCTATACATGAACAGGGAATATCTTTCCATTTTCTGAAATCTTCTTCGATTTTCTTCCTTAGAGTAATGTAATTTTCACTGTATAGATCTTTTACTTCATTAGATTGATTCCTAAGTATTTCATTCTTTTGGATGTTATAGTGAAGGGTGTGGCTTCCCTTATTTCTCTCTCAGTGACTTTGTTGTTTGTGTACAGGAATGCTATTGATTTTTGAGTGTTCACCTTGTATCCAGCTACATTGCTAAATTTGCTTATTACTTCTAGAAGTCTTCTAATGGATTTTTGGGGGTCTCCTATGTAGAGTATCATATCATCTGCAAATAATGATAATTTCACTTCTTCCTTTCCTATCCTTATTCTCTTTATTTCTTTCTCTTGTCTAATTGCTCTGGCTAATATTTCCAGAACTATATTGAATAGGAGTGGTGATAATGGACATCCTTGTCTTGTTCCTGATTTTAGGTTGAAAGTTTTCAGTTTTTGTCCATTTAGTAAGATGTAGGCTGTTGGTTTATGATATATGGCTTTTATCAGGTTGAGGTAGAGACCATCTATTCTGATTTTCTGTAGGGTTTTTTATCATGAATGGGTGTTGGATTGTTGAAAGCTTTTTCTGCATCTCTTGAGATGATCATGTGGTTCCTGTCCTTGGTGCTGTTGATCTGGTGCATTACATGTATTGATTTGCATATGTTGAACCATCCCTAAATTCCTGGGATGAATCCCACTTGATTGTGGTGTATAATCTTTCTGATAACTTGCTGTATTCTATTTGCCAGTATTTTATTGAGGATTTTTGCATCTATGTTCATTAGGGAGATTGGCCTGTAATTTTCTTTTTTGGTTGGGTCTTTCTCTGGTTTTGGTATTAGGATAATACTTGTTTCCAGGAATGAGTTAGGGCAACTTACTTCACTTTTGATTTCACTGAAGAGTTTGAGGAGTGTTGGCATTAAGTCTTCCCTAAGTTTCTTGTAGAATTCAGCAGTGAATCCATCAGGGCCTGGGCTTTTCTTTGTTGGTAGAGCCCTAATTACATTTTCAATTTCATTAGCTGAAATTGGGTTATTTAGCAGTTTTACGTCTTCTTGATTCAGCTTTGGTAATTCATAGGTTTCTGGGAATCTGTCCATTTCTTTTGTGTTATCGAATCTATGTCAGTAAAGGTTTTGAAGTAGGTGTTGATGATCTTCTGTAGTTCCACAGGGTCAGTAGTGATTTCACACTTTTCATTTCTTATTGCATGAATCTGAGTTTTTTCTTTCCTCTTTTTTATATGGTTGGCTAGGGGTTTATCAATTTTATTTACTCTTTCATAGAACGAACTCTTTGATTCATTAATTCTTTGTATTGTTTTCTTAGTTTCAATTGCATTAATTTCTGCTCTAATCTTAATAATTTCCTCCCTTCTTTGGGCTTTGGACTTGACTTGCTCTTCTTTTTTCAGAAGTTTGAGGTGTAGCATTAGGTTGTTTATGTGTGTTCTTTCCATTTTTCTAATATGAGAGTTTAGTGCTATAAATTTCCCTCTGAGGACTGTTTTCATTGTATCCGACAGGTTCCAGTAATTTGTAATTGCATTTTCATTCAATTGCAGATAGTTTAATTTCTTCTTTAACTTCTTCTGTGACCCACTCGTCATTTAGGAGAGTATTATTTAATTTCCATGTGTTTATGCGGTTATTGTAGGTTTTTTTGTCATTCATTTTCAATTTTACTGCACTATCGTCAGATAATATGCATGTAATTATTTCAGTTCCTTTGCATTTTACTTAAGCATGTTTTGTGGACCAGTATATGATCTATTTTAGAGAATGAGTCATGTGCAGCTGAGAAGAATGTGTATTCTGATGTTGATGGGTGAAATACTTGGTACACATCTACTAGGTTCATTTGTTCACAAGCTTGATTCAGTTATTTCTTTGCTTTTTGTTTGTTTGATCTGTCTTTCTGTGACAGTGGGGTGTTAAAGTCCCCTGTTATAACTGTATTACTGTTTATTTGATTTTTCATGTCTATTAAGAATTGTCTTACATAGTTGGGTGCTGCCATATTTGGGGCATATATATTTATGATTGTAATCTCTTCCTCCTGAAGTTTTCCCCTAACAAGTATGTAGTGACCTTCTTTATCTCTTTTGATCATTCTCTGTTTGAAGTTCGCATTGTGTGCAAACATAATAGCTACCCCTGCTTCTTTCTGGGTTCCTGTTGCCTGGAGTATTGCTTTCCAGCCTTTGATTTTTAGTCTGTGAATTTCCTTTTGAGTGAATTGTACTTCTTGAACACAGCATATTGTTGGGTTTTGTTTCTTAACCCACTCTGCTAGTCTGTTTCTTTTTATTGGTGAGTTGAGACCATTTACATTGATTGATAAAACTGGTATGTACTGCCTCATCCCTGTCATATCTTCCTGTTGTTGGTTTTCTACATTTTCTGTTTAATTATTTGCCCTGCTTAGTGGTCTCCTTTTGTTGTTGTTCTTAAGATTGTGGCTATCTTTGTCTCTTTCTAGAGTGTCTTTCAGTACTCTTTGTAGTGTTGGTTTGGTGGCCATAAATTTGTTCAGTTGTTCTTTGTCATGAAAGTATCTTATTTCTCCATCAATTTTTAAGGATAGTTTTTCAGGGTACATCAATCTGGGTTGAAAGTTGTTTTCTTTCAGGATTTAAAATACTTCACTCCAAGCTCTTCTTAAAGGTTTGTGTTGAGAAGTCAGCCGTGATTCTGACAGGCTTTCCTTCATAGGTGATGTTTTTTTAAAAATTTTATTAATAATAATGACAATGATCAGAGTAAAGCAAAGCAGAGAGAACCATATTGGGACTCGAAGACCAGACAGAAGAGAATCTCCCATACTTGCTACATTGCCTGCTGTCACCTTCCAAAGAGATGCTCAGGTTGCTGACCAGAGGCCTGCAAAATCTACGAAACAATACTAGGAAATAGTTGGTTGATGTTCCTTGGTTGCTATCAATTTAGCCAGACCTCCAAAACAGCAGCTTGCTGATAGGCGGGCGGGTGGGGGGGAGTGTTTGTTCCTAATTCCAAGCCCGCGTGCCGATGCCACTCGGGCCCAGCGGGCTGGGCCCCGCAAGGGGCTGTTTTCGTTCTCCTCCAGGGTCCCAAGCTCAGGACCCCGGAAGGCAGTTCAATTGCGTCCTAGTCGGTGCCTGCACTGCTCGGGCCCAATGGGCTGGGCCCCGCAAGGGGCCATTCTCATTCTCCTCCAGGTGATGTGTTTCTTTCCTCTGACAGCTTTTAGTATTTTGTTCTTGTGCTGTATTTCTGATACCCTTATTATTATATGTCTGGGTGAAGATTTATTTTGCTAATGGTTAGTTGGGGTTCTGTATGCCTCAGTTACCTGTATTTCAGATTCTCTTCCCATGTTTGGAAAGTTTTCTGCTATTATTTCTGTGAATAGTCTTCGCAGGTCATTAGCTTTGACCTCTGCTTTTTCATTTATGCCTATTAATCTTATGTTATTTCTCTTGGCATCATCTTGCAGTTGTTGAATTGTTGTTTCTTGGTTCCTTACTATTTTTAAGAGATCTTTTCTTTTGTGGCCATAAGCTCCCAAGCTGTCTTTAAGATCTGAGATTCTATCTTCAGCTTCATTCAAGTGGTTTTTCAAACTTTCCACGGAATTTTTCATTTCCTGCATTTCCCTTTGAATCTGTTTCATGCATTGTTCGTGTCTTATATTGTTTATTCAAAGTCTCAATCATTTTCTGAAGTTCTTCTATTTATCTTGCTCTTTAGATACACACATTTCTTTAATAATGATTATTTCATTTTTTAGCTGAGAGAATACTTCTGATTTGAATTTCTCCATAGCTTCATCAAGCTGTTTCTTTACTTCATTTTCTATCATTTCAGAAGGTTCAGTTGTGTGACTCCCACTGTCTTCCATTTCAGTGTCTCTTGGGTTTGTTCTCAGTGGGCTAGGTGATGGACACTGCCTCTTTGCCTTTCATTTGGCATTTTTTTGTAGAACCTGTATGGCTCTGTGTCCTGCAGAGCTGACCAGGCATTCCCCTGGTGGGTTGCGCTGAGTCACGGGACCCGGTAGAGCTGGATCCTGTGCGCAGCTAGTGATGGCGGCCTCCCGGGGCGTGCAGTTGGAGCCTCCGCCTTACTGGTTGGGGGCCAAGGCCCTCCGGTCCCAGGGAGCTAGGCAGAGTGTGCCTCGGAGTGTGGCGCCACCTGGACCCTGAGTCTGGCTGCAAGGAGTTCAGAGCTTCTGGTGTTCCAGGCAAGCCTGGGCGAGTCCTAGGCCTACAGTGCTGAAGGCTTGCTCCTGGCTGGGCAGGGCCTGCGAGCTCTAGGACCCAGTGTGCAGGCCACTCCCCTGAAGTATGGAACTCATGTGTGGTCTGCATTCTGGTTGGGGGAGCCCAAGCTCTTCAAGGCCCTGGAGCTATGCTAGTCAGTCCCTGATGAGCAGCTCTGGGGTCCTGGGCTGGGCTGGGCTCAGTACCTCTGTGTCCTGCGAGGCTGGCCGGACATTCCCCTGGTGGGTCGCGCTGAGTCGCGGGACCCAGTAGAGCTCATCACACACCCTTAGTCTCAGGATTACACACCCTAGATTTGGCCACCTCTGGAAAACACCACATATGAGTAGAGGTTTTGGGGGATATTTGGACACAAGCCTTAACATGCATGTACATTTACCAACTTCCTGCAAGGAATGCAATCACTTCTCAGCCCTGGACTCTGAAGCCTCTGGGAGTGAGGGTGAGGGGAGACTTAAAATTGAATAGTTCTGGTTCAGCTGAATTCTTCTACATACTTTTGTTTAGCTAAATGAGATTTAAAACGGAAGTCATCTTTAAAAATGGAGATTATTATTATAACTTCCTCATAGGTTACAGACAGCTAAGTTATATAGAAATTAATAGTCAAGAGGGATCAGGCCCTTGAGGAAGTCATGTGCAAATCTTGCTAGAGATTAGCAGCAGTTTGAGATTATACTGTGATAAGCACCACCTAATACAGGGAGCCCAGGTATGTATCAGATACATAGGTGGATAACCAGAACATCTGCCCAGGAATGCCTTTGTTTCTTGTATGATTAGAAGCTAGAGATAAGCTAAAATTGATGAATGATGCTTGCCATATACCCCTGCTGCTTGTCTCATTTCCCTATTGGAGCAATACTAGCTAAGTAATTATACTTGTAATCCTATAGGTTAATTGTAGTTTGACCCATGTTCTGATTTTGCTTGACCAAGAGCCTCACTGGCCATGTGCTTGGTACCCCTCCTGGAAATCCAGGAGGTATTTCTACTACCCACTCCTTTGGTTTGGGACTTTGTCCTTCATGTTGCAACTATGAACTCAGCACATCTGACATTTAACAAGTTGGGAGTTATTCTTCTCCATCACATAAGGTTATTGTGAAGATTCACTGAGAGGATGCTTACATTTTAATTCAGGCATTTGACTCAAACTGAATTTTTTTCTGATTTTTTTTTTTTTTGGTACCGGGGGTCGAACTGATGACCTCATGCTTGCCAGGCAGGCACTTATGCCATTGAGCTAAATCCTTGGCCCTCTAATCTTTTTTTCTATGTTCCCTAGCTTTGCAATAACACATTCTAAAAATGTCTTTATTGTTGCTATATAGTTTTATTTTGAGGCACAGTCTCATTGTGTAGCTAAGGCTAGCCTCAAACTATGATCCTGCTGCCTCAGTCTCACAAGGACTTGGATTACAGGCCTATGCTACCATGGTTTATGAATGACATCGTTTAGATGCTTGTCTACAGCAAATGTTTTCCTCTCTGGGCTAGATAAAATGATGGTTCTTTAAAATAAGCAAAGAGAATAAAACTTTAGGATAACAGTAACAGTACTATTTACAACTCACTGAATATAGAAAATGAAAACTAAAATTATCAACAAAATAATTGTCTCAAAAGAGCTAATTCAGCATCAAAACACTTTTTTGGAAGCAATTCCCTAATCATGTTCCAAGAACCTGACTACTTATTGTGGGGAAAACTTCTTTTTCCTATTCCTCTTTCACCTAAAAAATGGTGCCACGTAATAATAATATTAAGGGCCGGGGATTTAGCTCAGCAGCATAAGCACCTGCCTGGCAAGTGTGAGGTTGTGAGTTCGGTCTTCAGTACCAAAAAAAAAAAATAAATAAATACAAATAGAAATAGAAATTAACTGGGCATGGTGGTACAGACATGTAGAGCTTGGGAGGCTGAGGTAGGAGGATCACCACAAGTTCAAGGTCAGCTTGGTCTACATAGTGAGTTCAATGCTAACCTAAACTATATAGCAAGACCCTTCTCAAAAAATCAGAAATCATTACAATAAGTACTATTTGGGGGGCACTACTGCTCTATGTCAGATAACACACATGCTTTACTTGCTAACCCTGTGTCCCATGCACCCTCATAGATGAGCCCATACAGGACAGAGTTTATCAACCAACTAAATGGGTCTGAAGGGGCATTCTGGATTTATACAGAGTCTGTTTACAAAGTCCTTAAAGGGAAAAAATTTTGCATACCCACAAACCTAATCACTAAGTGTTCTGTTATTTTCAAACATGAAAAATCATTTAAAAATGTAGATCCAGGCATATTATTCCCTTGAATCACTTGAGATGCTTGTTGAAATGGCATCTATGAAGAACCTCCAAAACTGATCTCAATGATTAGAATCAACGACCTGCATTTTCAACAAAGCTTCCCTGTAAACCTTTGTACAGTACAGTTTCAGAACTTATGGAGAAGAGAATCAAATTCAGAGTCATTTTGGCATTAACAAACAATGCTTTGACAGCTAGCTGTGATGGTACACACCTGTAATCCCAGCACTTTGAAGGCTGAGGCAAGAGGATCACAACAAATTCAAGGCTAGCCTAGGCTACAACAGCGAGATCACAGCCATCCTGGATTACACAGGGAGCTCCTGTCTCAAAAATCCAATCAATTACCTTAGCAAACACAGTACTTTGAGCAGTGCTTGTGGTATAATATTCAACAAACACCTGTGGTGCTGGTGGTGGGGCAGGGGGTGCGGGAAGAAGGAAAGGGACTAGGAAAAAGAGCAGTAAGTCAGGCTGCTGAGGTTTTGGATAAAATTAAGGCTTGGAAAGCAAGACAGGCTAGATCTTTTGCAGAAAGTCAGTCTGCATTTATTAATTTTAAGCTTCAACCTTCTTTTCTTTCCTTTCTCCAAAAAATCAGTCCTTGAAAACCAACTGCAATCATTACCTAAGACTAAGTGTGAATTTAAGTACAGAGCCCTTAAATACCTTTCGCTCCTCTGTTTATAGTACCTTCCACTTTCCTCTTCCTGTACCGGCAAGTGAACAGGTTGTGTTGGTCAAATGAATTGATTTAGATGGAGACTGACTTAGAGGAGCATACTTGCCTTGAGCCCTTCAGTTACAGTCAAAAGCAGTAGCTGCATATTTGTGTTCCAAGTATTCCGAATTGCTAAAATAGCCCTGGAAATTGCCCTGGAATCTGTTGCAGAAAGTCTGGCTTGGTTTAAGAGTTTAAGACCAACCTTAGCCAAGAGAGTTGTTTTGTGTTGTTTTTTTTTCAACCACTTCCCATCCCAAGCCCTCACCACTGGTCAAAAAAGGACAAAACAAAAAAGGGGCAGAAAAAAGCTGCTAAGGTCAGCTGCACTTTCTTTTTGCTGCCTTCTGCCTCCCCTGCATTGCCATGGATTGTTTCTCCTCTGCAATGCCCCTCTGCCATGCTACCCTGCCGTTTACCCAGCCAACTATGGGCTGAAACCTCTACAAACTGTGAGCCCCGTCTCTGCCTCTGTGGGATGTGTGTCTTCTGGCATCCGCCCTGGCACACTGCCTGTCTCCACTCGCCCCCTCCCCTCGTGCTTTGGGCCCTGCTCTGAATTGGCCCCCTTGCCGCCTCAGGCTTTGTTCTCTGGGGAGCTGAGGGGTGGGGACGCTTCCAGCAACAGGTGAAGCAATGGTTCACATAATAAATGCTTAGGGTTAGGGTTAGGGTTAGGGGTTAGGGTTAGGGTTAGAGCTTAGGCAACTATTCTATGACCTGATGCTAGTATGGCTCCTAGGGTTTCCTCTGTCACAGAAGACTTGTTTGTAACATGTTTTGTGGATATGAACACCTGTCTTCTCCAAAGGCATGGAAAAGCATTCTGTCCCCTATTATAGGGCAGAAACTGCAATTCCTAATGACATCTGTTGAGTAACATGACCAAATAACATTTTAGCCAATGACAGAGCACAATGACAGGAAATAATGACAGTTGTCCTGTAAGATTATAACTGAACTTAGTTGATAATCATCTGAACGCTATAGTGCAAAATATTCCAAGTGTCTGTGATAATGCTGGCATAAACAAACCTACTATGCTGAAGTGTGTAACACTACAGTACATGCTATTACGTTAAATACATAATACTTGATATTACTATATTACCAGTTTATCTACAATATAATTTTAGAACAGTCTACTTTCAAAATTAATTTACTGCAAACCACTATGCTGTCTTACACCAACAACAGCCTTACACATCTTGTATTTACCCATACATCTTTATTACATCAAAAGGCCATATTAAGAGATCAGCTATCTAGGTTTGCATTAAGCACACTCTATGATGCCTATACCATGATGGAACTACCTAATGATGTGGTTTTCACAATGGATCCCGTCACTACATGCCAGATGATTGTAATGAAATTATAAGCGGAGCATAACTTTACTTTTCCTGATCCTTTATTTCTTTGGTATTAGGTATTGAACTCATGACCTTGCACCTGCCAGTCAGGTGATGTGCCACTTGAGCTATATTCCCGACTCTCTGATCTTTTTCTTATCATAACCCTTGGGAAATAATTTCTAAGTTTTCATTTATAAAGATGCTAAGGATTCGAGGTGAATTTATCTAAGGTCTTATGTTAGTAAGTGGCAGAGCTTGAATTTGCACCCAGGTCTTTGTGACTGCAAAGCCTGTGCTTTAATCACTATACCCAACAGCTTTTTGGGAGAGACCAATGTGCGAAACTACTATTCCATCCTTTATAACTACAATAACTTTGCCTTTTAGTGACATAACTGAGTTTAAAGCCATATATTTTAGAGTTGTGCTCATTTCCGTATACTCTTATTCTAATAAAGATTTAAACAGAATTGTATTTACATTAAAATTATTTTCTTCTGAGCTTTATTGGATAAATATGGAACGTGACAAAATGGCATTTTTATGTTTCCTCAGTTTTCTTTGCTGGCTTATTTTTTCTGCCTTAAAAATCTTGAAGTAAAAAAAAGTAGTAGAGAGGGAAATATTGTCTATTCATGTAGGTATCATATAGCTTGAACAATTATCAACTTGAGGGCAGACTTGTTTCATCCCAGTGTCTTCTATCAATTTACTTAAAGCAAATTCCAGATAATTATTTTACCTGAAATACATAAAAACATATTATATATCTTGAAATTATACAACTCTTAAAATACAATTTGTCACAATTTGAAAAACAGAAATTCCTCAAAACCATCAGGTATTTACAACATACATGCTGTGTGTATGAATGTGTGAGTGCTCACATTTTTCAGTCAGTATCCACATAAGGGTCTAGTTTCCTACAACTGGTAGAACAGATAAACAGATTTATTAACTCAAAATTCTAGCGGTTGGGAGTCTGAAATCAGGGACTGATTCTCATCCTTTCCTTACTCTACATACTTTTCTTAAGGTTACAGAATTCAACTATCACTGTTTTCTCTGAAACCACGAGGATGGCCTTTCTCTGAAACCTGTAAGAAAGAATCTTTGCTTTTTCTGGTTTCTGGTTTTGCCTGCATCTCTTGGTGTTTCTTCGTGGCGCCCTGTAGTCTTTGCTGTCCCAGATGGTCTTCTCCCTATGTCAATCTGCCTGTTCTCCCTCAGAAGTGTAACCAGTCTTGTTGGATTAAGTTCACCCTATTTCAGTTTAACCTCTTAATTAAGAACATCTTAATTAATGTACATCTTAATTAAGTACCTCTAAAAATCTTAGTTTCAAATAAGGTGGTGCTTTGAAGAAATGCAGGTCAGAATTTCATTTTAGGGGAACAATGCAACTTACAATACCCATATACTGCAACTGGTGTATATGTATTTCTAGCAAGTTTACTGTAGTATGTATATAGATTCCGTTTCCATCTTTCTTTACTCTCCCATCAACGCATTTCTGAAGGTAACTTATTTATTCTGTCTGCACTTTGCTAATGGTGTTATGTGGGAATACTTAACATATTCACTTGTGTTTTGCTTATGTCCTGGCTTTCTCAGCCTTGGATACGGGCATTTGGATGGAGTAGTTCTTTGTCCTTGGGGCAGTTTTCCTGTGCATTACATATTCAGCAGTATCCCAGGCATCCCCTTTATATGCTGTTGTGGCTAACCACAAATTTCTCTAATCACTCCCTTTTTCTCTCACTCTCTTCCCTTGACTGAGAAATAAAGTCTCTGTTCTAGAATCACCTGATCCCAGTATAGTATGGGAAACAACTACAAGATACTATATGAGATTAAAAAAAAAAAAAAAAAAAGAGGTAGTTCCAGGATCGTACAGAATACAATTTATTGGGCAGCAGCCAAGACCAGATAGATTTCTATGATATGGGTCAGACGATGCAACTGACAAGGTGATCAGGATAAAAATGAATCTAAGGTAGAATGTACCTGGTTTACCTCCAGCTAGCATCAAAGAGTCAGAAACATTCCTAGGGCCACAGTCTGGTCACAACGGTCAAATACCACTCTAACAGTTTTGTCTAGTTACAGTACGTCAGGAAAATAAGCAGAGAAAACTAAGTAGGATTACTCAGAGTTTGAAATCATGGCTGTTACAACTCAAGGTGAAGCCATACAGTCATGGCAGTCATGTCAAGATGAATCCATAGTCTTTATGAGATCCAGTTTAACTTTTTGGCAAGATTACTTTATAGATGTAAATGTACTTCAGTAAGGAGGCATATAACATCTGATAGTCTTTTGTTGTACTGGTTAGTACCCACCAGTAATCACTGCATTGCTCTGTTGTTTGATTCATGATCGTAAAATGGGGATATCCTGCTTCTGTCATTACTTTGCTCTGGCCATACATATGCTGTAAAACTTCCATAAAGGGACACTTTCCTTCATCAACTACTTGCCTGATAAACCTGAGATACAGTTCTCATTGGAAAGATAGGGTAAATGATTTCTTTTTACGGTTTTCAAAATAATGAACTAGTTTCCTGCATCATCCAAAGGGGACTGATTAATTGTTCTGATCACAGTGAATTCATGGATTCAGGCATATTTGATAGATGACTACCCAATGCACTTTTACAGATGCTCAAAATGTCTTGTGTTTGACCAATGGGGGCCACCTTAGTTGGCTCTTCTTGAGTCATTCTGAGACAGTCTCTACATCCTTTGATGTAGACACCATCTTGACATGACAAAATGTTCATGTTACCCATCTGCGTTCCTTATATTGATATTCTGAGCCTCAACAGTTTATCCTTCCCTCGTTAACTCTCCATACACTTCTTAGAGTAACAGAATCCAATTACCACTTTTTCAGTGAATTCACACTTTCATCAGAAACAATGGCTAGGGATAAGGTAATTAGTTGAGAGGGACAGGTGGAGGCCCAGTCAAAGCACACAAACACTCTGGTGGCTCAGGGTGTCTTAGGTTAGTAAGCACTGATTTGCAGTTTTTGTTTGTTATTTGTTTCTTTTTTGTCTTTTTGAGACAGGGAATGCAGTTCAGGCTGAACTTGAACTCACTTTGTAGCCCAGGCTGGCCTCAAACTCACAGCCATCCTCCTGCCACAGCTACTTGTGTGCTGGGATTACAGGTCTGTGCCACAACGCTCAACTCCGTTTGAACCTTTGATGGAACAGCCTTTGCCTGATTTAATAATGAATATTCTTAATATACTTCAGAGAATCTAGAGTTTTGTCTTTCACTAAGGAGTACCATAAATTCGTGTAGGCGCTGTGGGAAACGTGTTTTCTATCCCCGTATTCCAGTATGTTCAACCTCAAAATCCAGTCTCCCTATACATCTTGTACTACTTTAGTTTCATCTGGAATCTTATTAGGTCCTTATTTCTAAGGTGTGGTTTTTTTTTTCCAAACCTTGTTACTTGTCCTCTCACTCCTTATCTGGGTTCAGGTTTACTGATGTTCTCCTTAGATCCTCAATCACGTCAAGTTCTCTTTCAGTCTCTGAGCACTGTATGTGCTGTTGGCTGTTTGGAAGATTTGCTGTTGGCTGTTTGGAAGATTTACTTCTACTTTTTCTTAGCTGGTTCCATTTAACCCTCCAGGTGTCAGACTTCACTTCTAAAGACTTTTAGTAGTTTATTTATTAATTGAAACTTTTTTGTGGGGGGGTCTCCCTTTGCAATTCAAGATGTTCTTGAACTCACCAGGCAACCCATGGCGATCTTCCCGCTTCAGCTTTCCCACTGCTGGGATAAAGACCTGCGTCACCACACCTAGCTAGTAGGTTTTTTATTTTTCCCCCCCATTATAAAGTTTTTCTCTTCACTACATTAACCGTTTATGTTTTTTTACTGAAATTTAACAAAAGTTTAAATTTGTTTACTTACGCCTTGCCTCTCTAACTAGAAATATAAACTCACATTTCCTTAAGAGCAGAAAACAAATTTCTCAATCAATAGTTTTTAACCCTAAACGCCTGGAGCAATATTTAGGACTAACTGGAAACTTAACCCTGGTTGACTTAATAAACATCAAATAACGTCTTTTTTGATTGTCAAGTCTTACCTAACTACTTACGGCTGGCCGGGGGCCTCCGCGAAGCGTTCCAGGTGAGAAAACCACGTAGCGTCTACAACGCCTTAACCTAGCCACAAGCAACCCAGAAAACTTCACCACCGGCGGGAGGCGGGAACCAGAGAGTTCCCGGCCGCGCGGGGCGTGGCTACGTGATGACGCAGCGAAACCCCTCCCACCCCGCCGCGCTGACGCCGCGTGCCGTACGCACTGTGACGTCCACAGAGGGGAACGGAGCGTACACAGCGCAGGGCATTTCGGGAGCGGGATTGTTTCGCGCAGGAAGCAGGCTCCATTTTAGCGCCGCTCACCGTCGCCATCTGTTTCCCTTTCCTTTCGTTTACCCTGCCTGGTCTGAGCCCCAACGGAAAGACTGCGCCTAGACTGTCGGAGACGGGAGTGGAAGGCGGGCAAAAAAAAGGGAGAAGCGGAGTTCGAGGAGGGCGCGCGGTCGGGCCCAGTGTGGAGCGCGCAGCCCGTCGGACGGACTGACGGACCGGCCTGTGCGACCCCCGCCGCGGTTGCGGCGCCCGCGCGAGTCGCGTCCTAGTGGCGGCGGCGACGGCAGCGGCAGCAGCGGAAGCCGTCGCGGCGCCATGGCGGCGGACAGCCGGGAGGAGAAAGGTGCGTGCGGACGGCGCGGCGGAGGCGGGCCTGGGTCGTGGACGGCGGGCTCGGGGGTTGGTGTGGCCCGCGCGGGACGTCGGCCTCCGGGACGGGCGCCGGCGCGGGGCCCGGACCTGGCCTTCCCCTCGCGGGTTCCGGAGAGCCGCGCTCCGGGTCTTGCGTAGGGTTTTCCTGGGGTCGATCCCCGCCGACCTTCTTGGGAGCGGCCGAGCGGAGGCCTCTCTGGTCGCGGGCCTCTAGGCTTAGTTGGTGTAGGATTATGCGATGTAATGCGTATTTTCCGAGCAACGTTCTCTGGGGCGAAATTTCGAAAAACCTTCATGTCACCTCTACACAGGCAGTCTGGTAACCATATGTAATATAGCAAGTGGATTATTACTCTCTAGAAACACGCACAAGTAATTTTTGCTTGTTTCGTTAAATAGGCGAACTGGCAGGAAATGCTCGTTTTGTTCTTCAGGTACTTTAGAAAGCGTAATGCTTGAAGAAATAATGTCCTCCCCCCCAGGTCTGGCAACTATTTTGCTAGAAACACGTAGTGCATAGCTCCCAGAGGGTACAACTAGGAGCAGATGGGTGCAAGGCAGTTGGAGGGATAAAGGGAAGAGCTTGGTGTTTCTGGGCTAGAATGTCATTTCTTTATTAAATGCTCAGCTCTCAGGCTGTGTAGATATTAACGTAGCTACTAGATCAATACTCGTGTGGGGAATAGACTAGGTTGAATGCTGCCTGCTATTGTAAGCTCTTTTTCAATCCTTATATTACCATGACAGTTTTCGAACATTTATAGTTGATGAAAATGTGGCCCAATTACTGCTCTTTATCTCTCAGATCTCTCCTGTGTGGCTACTGGGTTGATGATTTGCTAAACAGGCTCTGAAGTCTAGGTGCAGTAGATTTGGGATTTCTTTAATTTTTCTGTTTTCTAGTTCAGCAGGGTCTTTTTACACTTCAGTAAATCGGCTGTAGGATAAAGGACAAATTTGAGGAAGTGGACTGGGTGGGATGTGCTAGCAGTTTGATTAGATTATAGCAGTTTTATTTTCCAGCCTTAAACTAATCCCCACTGTCCTCCCACACTCCACCCCCCCCGTTTTTTTTTAAAAGAACTCTGAAAGTAATAACAAGATAGTATGTTGCTACTGAAAAAAGGAGAACACTTTTTAGTAGTAAATTCAGTTATTAAAATGGGTGATCTTCATAATCAGTCAGTCAACATTTTCTTGTCAAGGTATAATTTGTAGGCTATCCAAATGGAAATCTGTTGTTATGATTGGCAAGAGGAACCAAACTGAAAAATAAGTAGAATCCTGTACTTCTCAAGAATTGTTTGTGAAGATAAACATACTTTAAATCAGTATTAGACTGTAAGGAATGTGGAAGAAAAGTGATGATGGTTTAAAAGTTTTGTTTCAGAAGTAGATTAATGATGATCTCAAAATGCATAAACATTCCTGTTGAGAAGCAGTAACATAACCTAGAAGTAACGTTTGGAATACATTTTCAAGTTTTTGGATGGGTTCTTTGCTTCATGTTTGGTTTTTTTTTTTTTTTTCCAAATTTAATTTTTGCAACTGAACTTCTGTTTTAAAAATTGTGATGCAAGTTTTTCTCTTTAAAGTCAGAATAAGGAAGAACTCCTGGGCCAGCTGGGTGTGGTAGTGCAGGCCTGTAATCCCGTCACTCAGAGGCTGAGGCAGGAGGATTGCTATGATTTTAAGGCCAGCCAGAACTATATAGTGAGACCTCGATCCATCCCCCATGCTGAAAAACATACACACACAAAAACCCTGGGCCTCTGTGGAAAGCTAATACATACTTACCAGAAGTGTTTATTTAATTTTCAAACCATTGTAATCTGCAACATAAAAACTAAGAATTGTAGTCTGTTGCAAACTAAGTCCTTTCTTGAATCTCCTAGTGTAAAATGTTGATACAACATGAGTTTAAATTGCAAAAATACTGTGTACTGCAGTTCTATATTAGCACAGAACAGTTAAAACTTTTTTTTTTTTTTTTTTTTTTAAGACAAGGTCTTGCTATGTGAGTCAGACTTGAACTTTGCTGTCTACTTAGGATGTTCTTAAAGTTGCAGTCCTCTTGCCTCAGCCTCTGGGGTGTTGAGATACAGGCTTGTGCTACCACACCTGCCAAAAAGTCTCTAGATCATTGAGCTCCTGATTTGTTGAGATTTGTGGCTTAACTAATAAATGCAGAAAGACACTGCTTTCTATAAAGCTTCAAGAAGATGAACGCTGTATAACTGGAAAAATTGCCAGTTCCCTGTGTTTCCTGGGAAAAAGTAGCTTTGGAAGGTTTAACAGAGTGTTGGTTATTGGTAGATACCATTTTTTTCTATATGAGGAGGAAATCTGTTACTATAAACATGTCTAGATGTTATTTCTTAAGCTTACAGTTTCTCTACAAAGAATAATTGTAAGTTTAACCTAATACTGTATGTATAATGAGTTTCCATTTCCTAAGTAACTTGCTTTTCACGTTATCAGACCGGAAGCTTCAAGAGGGCAAGAAATATGTTAGTGTTGTTCATCAGGTTTCTTTTGTACAGTTTCTTTGACTCTATGCTTTGTGATTGGACTTGATTAATAGCTGACTAGCTTTTGAGATATGAAATCCAAAGGTAAGAATTTTCTCAGTTATAGCACTTGTGGACATGAGTGCACACCTATACATATGTGCCTACTATGGCCCTTGCTATTGTAAGACCTTAACATAAAATTGCCTTTCTGTAGGTTATAAAGCATGGGACAGATGATACTCCTTTTTTCTTCTTAACCAGTTATAGAAGGTGGAAAATTAAAAATTCTATTCCTGGCCTTCATTTAGTACTCTTAACCAGTTATAGAAGGTGGAAAATTAAAAATTCTATTCCTGGCCTTCATTTAGTACCTTTTGGAAGATAAAAATTTACGTAAGATGGAAATAGCCAAGTCTCTGAACATCATTTAGAAGAATGATAATTTTGAATGGCAAAGGTAACTGAGAGACCACTATAATGTAAAATGTGGTTTGTAGGATAGCAGAAGGTAGCTTGCAGGAAACTCTTCCTCTGTTAAGTGAATTAAATGAAAAACCTGTAATGTGCTTTGTGCCTGTGTTGGAGAACAAAATTTATAGTATTTATATTTAAGCTTTGTTTTCTTTTCTTTTTTTGAATACAAAGCCTTAATATATGCTGGCTCCTGAAGTATTTTTGTGTCTTCTGACCCAGAAGCTTCTGTCACTGATAAAGCTCGCTTTTCTACGTTGATATCCCTGAGTTAACTTTTGTGACTTCATGAATCAGAAATTTTTTTTTCAAATACATTTTATTCAAACAAAAAAAGAAAGAAAAAAAAGAAGAAGAAAACTGCAACAGTATTTCAAAGCACGTCAGTTGGGGCAGAAATTTCAAGACCAGGGTAAAATTATGGTGTAATAGAGAAACTTATTGAATTTGAATTCAGAATTGTGAAATGCAAAATTTTGGTTAAGTCACCTAGTTCTTTGGGCCTCCATTTAAAATTGATGTTATATATAGCTAACTTCTTAAGACTAAACTACCTGTTGTATTTTGAAAGCTAATTTCCATGTTTATCTAAAGCAAAAATTCTCCAGACAGTACAAAATTAGCCTGTTACTTTTAACAGGTCAGTTTCTTTTAACAGATTGCACAAAACAGTGTTCTTTTTTTTTTGTTTGTTTGTTTGTTTTACCTTCTGTGCCTGGCAGTCTGTACCTTCACCTCAATGATTAGTTTGGTGTTACTTTGTGAAAATAACTAAAATTGTACTAGCTTCCATGAGTAGTGATAATGCTGGGTGATAATGAAGTCAATATACGTTAGGTTACATGAATATAAAACATCTACAGGTGATTGTATGTTCACAGAGGGAATCAAACTACTCTCAGGCTACTGTTTTCTTTTTTGGCTTGAAACATGTTAAAATCAGATAATTCCAAATAAAAATCCTGGTTTGGGAATGGAGTTGAAAAATTTGGAAACGGAATACCGCATCCGCTCAGCACAGCCATCCCACTACAGTCAAGGATTTGCCCCTATTAACTTTCCTATAGATTCACAAAGTAGCGTGCAATAGTAATGTTTCAGTCATCAATGATCAACATATATGAAGGTTGTCCCATAGATTTATATTACTTAGTCTTCTAAGTCTATGAAGACTATTCATTCACAGTGTTTACAGGGTGACAAAATTACGTAGTTACACATTTCTCTAAACGTATCTTCCTTCATGGATGACTGTATGCTAAAATGAGTTCAGTGTTTTGTGCCTCAGTATCTTGAACTGAGCCTTGGTTTATCTGACATTATTTTATGCCAGTTTTATTCAGGGGTTGCAGACATGCATATTGGGGTCAGACAAATAGTTAAAAGGTACTATTATGTTAAAAAATAAAGAGCAAGCATGGTCTGTCTTCCCATAGTAGTACTAGTAAGTAGCACTAATTTACCAAGCGTAAACCCAGGTTGTCTTGTGCAAAGCTTTGGCATGAACCATCTCTGTGTCCTAATAGAATGCCATGACTGCTCCAACTGGTGGTTTCAGTGAAAATCTGGGTCCCTTATGATCAGTAGTCCTTAAGTTAGAATATATGAGTTTTTACATTAAATCTTTTGAGTTTTTAAAAAAAATCCAGTAGCTAGTTTTATTGTTATGTAAGCTAGTGTGTATCTTCAAAATACTTGAATTTTAATTCTAAATGGAGATGCTATTTAATCAAGCATTGAGCTAATTTGTTGCAAATTGTTTCGTTGAGCTAATTTGTTGTACATTTGTAAACTGATTTTGTGCCATCTCAATTTTGAAAGTTTGAGATTTAAAAATGATTCTGAAAGTTTGTACAGTTCTCTTTGTAGACATCAAAAAAGTGTCAAGTTCTTTATCCTTTTAATAATTATCTAGAATTATTTAATATTATTTTAATATTATTTAGAATTGTTACAGTACATGCATTGTGTTTACAGAACTTTTCTTGAACAGACATTGTTAACATGTTCATTTTGCCATTAATATGATCCAACTGGAGGGCTGCCATCAAGCTTTAATTTTTACTTACCTGTTTATATGCCATATGAACAATGTTGAATTTCAGGATAATGAAAGTGATTTAAAACGCTAAAATAGTTTAAGGAAAATTACTCTAGACCAATTGAATATTACCTTATTTTTAAAGAGATTATTTCTTTCCAAAAGAATCCCAGCCTGAAGCTGCCAAAATGAATAGTGACCGTAAAGAAAAACGACTTAAGAAACCCTAGTTGCTTTTAGTCTCCAGTTTAAGTGTGACCTTGAATATTAGTCTTCAGCTCTGGATATCTGACTGCAGCCACAAGAGAGGCCCTAGTTGGTCTCCAGAACCATGAGCAATAAAGAAAAATGATTTATTCTCTTAGCCACCAAGTTTTTTGGGTTGATATCTTATTCAGTAGTAGATAACTAGGGCCTAAAAATAAATTTATTGAAGAAAGAGGGTTTCATTTTGTGATTTTGTGGGGGTTCTTTTTGAGGCAGGGTCTCTCTATGCAATTCAGGCAAGACTTGAGCTCACTTTGTAGACCAGGCTGGTCTTGAATTCCTGCCTCAGCATCCTAGGTGCTGGGATTATAGGCGTGTGCCACTGTGCTCAGCTGTTTCGTGATTTTTTATTTTTAAAAAATTTTTAATTTTTTTTGACATATCATTAACAAAAAAGGGTTGGGGTGGAGAAGGTTTATTGGAATCTAATAGTGATAAGGAAGGGCTTATAGATTAAAGCACTTTTCAGGAGATCCAGTTAATTGCTGTTCTTCTACTTTCCAAAACACTGGTCTTTTTATTCTTAATTCATTTTATTCAAGCTCAGAAAGACTGGTAATTTGCCCAGTACCTAACTCTGAAGGGACTGCTTAAATTCCTGACTTCCAAAGCTCTTTCCCCCATACATCTTACTTCAGTGAATATATAAGTGGTTTCAGTTGTGGAAAAAAGTAACTTAAGCCATTCAGGTAGTCTTAATGAGTCACAAAGTTCTGTCATAATTTTTTTTAACACCTCTAAAGATAAAAACCATTGTTACACCTGCAGGCCATACTGAAAAAGGACATAGGTCAGATTTGTCTTTTAGCATTTTTGTGAGTTTGTGATAAAATTACACAGGTTATTAATATTATGGACTAATATGGATTTAATACATACAGTATCAAGTAGGGTATTAGTTAATTTAATATATGCGACCTTTTTAACATTTTGTATCTGTACTGAATCCTTTATACTTTAAAGTGTATTTAATGTTCCACATGTAAGTGACTATAGGTTTAGAAAGCCCAAACTTCATACTGTTGTCCATCTGTACTGAACAGCGCTGGTCTATTTGAACTTTTAAACTTCTGCCCCCACCCTAGTTATTTTTCCTGTGCTAGGGCTGAACCCTAGGCCTCACACATGCTGGGTAAATGCCCTCCTGCTGACCTGCTTGGTTAGCCTTCTGCTTTTTCTTCATCTGTAAAGTAGTGATAAAACATCCCTTACTTATTTCATGTGATGTGTCTGTATGCTAAAACCTTAAAAATGACAAGGATGTTTATGAAGCATTGGTTAATACTTTTTATCTTGAAAACGTTTGTTTGTGCTTTCCAAAATTACAGCCAGTATCTGAGTTGGAATTTAACACTTTAAACAATAAAACTGCTTTTGTTTTTATCATGTACATTAAATGTTACTTGCCACCGTTCAGATTTTGAGAGAATTTCATTTATTGCAAACATGAATCCAGGTGAGAAAAGCTGTTTTGTTTGACATATGTCTTAGTTACTTTTCGCTCGTTGTGGAGACAGAATACCTGATGCCCAAAATTAAGGAAGGAAAGGTTTATTTCTTACAGTTTCTCAGGAGTTTCAGTCCTACTTAGCTGGCTCCAAGGCAACATGGCATGGCAGGGCTGCCGTTCATGGCGGCTGCAAGCAGCAAGTGCACTGGCAAGAGAGGGCGGAAGAGCCAGAGGAAGACCAACCTCCTTTACACTGTATCTCAGCTCCACCCCTGGGTGGGTGCAGCACTCATATCATCAATCCCGGCACTAGACAACAAACCTATCACAAGCAAGCACTGAACTTAGCCCCATCAAAAGTAGGACTTGGGGGTACATAGTATTACCCAATACAACATATCTTAACTTTCAGTAACTTTTTTTGTTTTGTTGTTTTGAGACAGGGTCCTTCTGTATTGACCAGGCTGTCCTGAAACTTGCAGTCTTGCCTCAGCCTGCCTGTTGTCATTACATAAATGCCCCACCACACCCAGCTCAGTCACATCTTTTTTCTAATGGGCAAAAATACAATTCTCCTTATACTGTATTCATTTCAGATTAGTTCACATGAAGAACAGATAAGTTCATGTGACCCAAAGAAATCAGTTATGAGGCCACTCCAGGCATAATAATTTTCACATATTTTTCTTGTATAGAAACTGTTCTGTTATCGGTGATGTTAACTTTATTTGATTAAGCTGGTGCATACCATCTTTTTCATCTTGTTTTGTAGGAATTAATTTTGGGTCTTGTTCCTGAAATAAGATCTCTTTGAAGGTATTGATTGGTTTCTTCGTTCCTTTGTTCATTCTCTCTTTCCTCCCACCCTCCTTGCCTCCTTCCTTTGGTACTGGCCGTTGAATCTAAGGACTTCACACTAAGCTGCATCACCTAGTCCTCAGTCTTTTTTTTTTTTTGGAATTTTACTAAATTGCCCAGACTGTACTCAAACTTGGTCCTCTTATCTCAGTCTCAGAGTGCTTGTGTCACCATGCCCAGTGGGTTACAGTTTCATAAGTGATTAGGACTCAAAAATAAATGCTTATTATTACTGACTTTCTTCCCACTAATTTTTAAATTTGTTTGCAGACGGAGAACTTAATGTTCTAGATGATATTTTAACTGAAGTTCCAGAACAAGATGATGAACTGTATAATCCAGAGAGTGAGCAAGATAAAAACGAGAAGAAGGGTATGTTGAATTCTATTATTTTTGTAAAAAACAGTGAAGAGATTCAAATCTCTCTGCTTTTGTACTTGTCTTAGAGGTTAGTAACCAAAGCATGTGACAGACTGTTTCACATGAGAGACGTTATTGCGTAAAAGTATTTTTTAAAATATGTGAGGTGTCTCAGATATATGGATTTACTTTAATATCTGAAAGCTGAATTTTCTTTTAGATTAAATGTAGAGTAAAAATAGTTTAGAAGATGTTTATGAGGCTTTTTCCTTATCCATGTTATCTGTAAATCTGCATACTTTTATGTGTCCTTTAAATTGTCTTTTATAGGATCAAAAAGAAAAAGTGACCGAATGGAATCTACCGATGCCAAACGACAAAAGCCTTCTATCCATTCAAGACAATTGATTTCTAAGCCATTAAGCTCATCTGTTAGCAATAACAAAAGAATTGTTAGTACAAAAGGAAAGCCAGTCACAGAGTATAAAAATGAGGAATACCAGAGATCTGAAAGAAACAAGCGTCTAGATGCCGATCGAAAAATTCGTCTGTCGAGCAGTGCCTCCCGAGAAGCATATAAGAGTCAGCCTGAGAAAACTTGCCTACGGAAAAGGGATCCTGAGAGGAGGGCCAAATCTCCTACACCAGATGTTTCCGAGGTAGTAAATATTATTGCAGATATAAAACAGAAAGCAATTCTTTTTGAGGCTTTAGAACTATTTATTCATCTTGACTGTCTGTTATATGACTGCTGATTCCCTTTTTCTTTAAACATCAGAGAATTGGGCTAGAAGTTGATAGACGTGCAAGCAGATCCAGCCAGTCATCTAAGGAAGAAGTAAATTCTGAAGAATATGGCTCTGACCACGAGACTGGCAGCAGTGGTTCTTCTGATGAGCAAGGCAACAACACTGAGAATGAGGAGGAGGGAGTGGAGGAAGATGTAGAAGAAGAAGAGGAGGTAGAAGAAGATGCAGAGGAAGAAGAGGAGGTAGATGAAGAGGGTGAGGAGGAAGAAGAGGAGGAAGAGGAAGAGGAGGAAGAAGAGGAAGAAGAAGAAGAAGAATATGAACAAGATGAGAGAGACCAGAAGGAGGAGGGAAATGATTATGATACTCGAAGTGAGGCCAGTGACTCTGGTTCTGAATCTGTCTCCTTCACAGATGGATCTGTCAGATCTGGTTCAGGCACCGATGGATCAGGTACTATTTATATGTAAAAGTTCACTTTTTTTTTTAAGGTTGTCATTGGTTTCACTTTTGAATATGTTTACATTGAAATACAAAAAATTGGAGACATTGGGGGATAGTAATAGGATAATTATGTAACCTTCATAGTTCATTATGTGCTATCAAGTCTTATAAATACTGTTGAGTACTTTTGAATAAAATTTTATAGTACTTTAGTAAAGGTCCTTTCTGGCTACACAAATTAATTTTTTATAAATTAGCATAAATTCAGTTGTTTTTTTCTGTGCAGAAGTATATTTCATGTTTTAATGTTGTCAGTTCTCAGGTTTTTATGTAGTCTGCAGCTTATGTTTATAGTGATGGTCAAGTGCACTCATGTGGAACCTCTCCATTGGGTGGTATGTTAATTTCATTAGTAGAATGCCTCTAGATTTTCATCGCGCAGCAGTAAACCTACAGAGCTTCTTTTTTTCTTGGGAATACAAACTTTTATTCCACTTCTCTGTTGACTGCCTGGGACAGAGACTATGAAGTTCTGAGTGGTCATTGTGCAAGATAAAGAACTAAAATTCTTGTAGAAAGATTAAGAGCCATCTTGTTGGATCCGTCATCTCTTCGGCGTCACCTGTCCTACCTCTTTATCTGTGTCCAAGAGACAAAACTCAGTTCAGTTGCAGTCACTAAGCTGTAGGGCCTAGCAAAGAGCATGATGAGGAGGGGCAGTAAGGAAATTTACAGAGGCCTAGCCACTGAATGGTATTGTTTTGAAACTATCATTTTTATTCTTTTTTTTTTTTTTATTGTATTTTGTTTTGTTTTGTTTTGTTTTTTGGTACTGGGAATTGAACTCAAGGACCTTGCTCTTGCCAGGCAGGCGCTTGCAGCCAAAGCATATCCCTGGCTCTTATTCTCTTTAAAATAAAAATAAATGGAAATAAAAGCGTATGTGTTCTGTTATGTAGAATTTCAGTATGGTAGTACATTGGTAGTAAATATATCGATACAGTATAAAGTAAGTGGGGAGCTGTTTTCTAGAGATAGACAATTTAAGTGGTTTTACCCATTTGTTCACAAGAGTTGGAGGTTTGAGAATTTAGACTTTTTGAGAAAGATAAATGGGTTTAACCGAATGGGTGAGTAGTTGGCTATGATACCAAAACTTCGAGAATCTTTTGTCCCATCATGCTTTTTGCAAGTAGATGACCTAGGTCTTTCATAATTTATAAACAGTATGGAATAAAATGTGTTGGCAATATAAGTGTTCCAGTTATTATGGACAGTGAATGTTTAGTTCTGCATGAAGTCATCCAAAGGGGTAGAGAATACTTTGTTACAGGAATCTTCTTTTTGATATTTATGTTAGGAACAGTATTTTTTAGTCCTGAAAGTTTGTAGTAAGTCAAAGAGTGGGCACTTGTTTAATGGAAAAGATCTGAAATAGTTTGCATTTTTGACAAGCTCCTAGATGACCCCTACAGAGTACTGCTGGGTTATACTTTTGTGGAGAAGACGTGAAGTTAACAAATGTCATGTACCTTCAAAATGAATATAAAAGATGCATGAGACCTTTATTTTCCTTTTAAAGAAAATATTTCCTTGGAACCTCCTTTTAAAAACTATACATCAAGCTGGACGTGGTGGTGCATGTCTGTAATCCCAGCACTCAGGGCTGAAACAGAAGGATTGCTGTGAGTTTGAGGCCCACTTGGGCTACATAACAAGACCCTATCTCAAACAAGAATGGCGGGGGGGAATGCACCATATTTAATACGTGGGAGATTGTTTTTCTCAAAATATTTTCTTCTGCCAGATGTGGTGGTGCATACCTATAATCCCAGTCCTTGGGAAGCTGAGGCAGGAGGATTGCAGGGGTTTGAGGCCAGCCTAGGCTACATAGCTCAGTATCAACCTGAACTATATAATGAGACCCTGTTTACAAGGAAACAAACATCTTCTCTTCATAGATAAAAATGGGGTGAAGTTCGAACTCCATGATCATGAAATGTCAATTTTTAAAATACAAAAGTAGATCATAGTTCAGTTTTAGTATCATAAGTTTTATAGACTCTAGAAAACTTTTTCCAGTAAGGTTTATTACTTACAAAGTATCACACAGCTTGCGTTTGTTCAATGGTTTTCATTATTCTTTTGCTGTGAGAGTAGTAGTTGGAAGAGCAGTGAAAATTGAGAGATCTTTCATTGTTTTGAACCATATGATAAAATTGTTAAACATCAAGACATATATAACAAGGTGGTTAATTCATCATGCTTAAACTTTCAAAAGGAAAGATCCAAAGAGAAAAAGTTAAACATAATTTTTAAAAGAAAAGTAGATTCCCCAACCCCCCAAAAAAGAAAAAAGTCAAAAGATAGTTTGAACTAGAATTCTGTTTCAGGAATAGTAGTAAAACATCTTTTGTTGCTCATTTAAATACCAGAGCTGAGAGCTGAGAGCTCATATTCTAAAGCCAGAAGACTTCTTGTGCCACTGAAGAACTGTAGAATCTGACCAGTTATCTACTGTATGATTTCCTCATGTGTAAATCAGAATGTCTCAGGAGCTTGCCCTAAGGGTTAAGGGGGATAATTTATTAAAACCTTTTTAAAGAGCTGTCATAGTGCATACGTGATGACTGATTCTTTTTCAGTTTTCCACTGTTTTTATAAAAGTAAGTGAATGCATTTTCTGCCTTCATATTCTTCCTTCCAACTGAAGAGTAGAAGAGAGGGTATCATCCTGTAGTTAAAATGAAAAGAAGGAGACCTTGATTACATTTTAAGTTCTCATATGTGTGGTTATAAAGTTACAAATTAAGCTTGAAATGCCTCTTATGTTGGACAGTACAAACCTTTTCTGTCTATAGAAGATTTTCAGCTTTCTTACGGGAATATGGAGTCACTGAGATTTTGAGACTCTTAATTACATTTGAAAATACTGTAAACAAAATGTTCTAGGGAAGAAATGGTTAAGGAGGATGAAATTACTGACACAAAAGTATAACCATTGGCAGCAGAAGGGAATCACTAGTGTGTGTGTGTGTGTGTGTGTGTGTGTGTGTGTGTATGTGTGTGTGTGTAATTTTTTTTCCCTCAGTTAAAAGTCTTCGGATTCTGGTACTTTAAACATTGTCAAGATCAGAATTGGAGTTGTGATGTGATAGCATGATTTACACAAGGACTTATGAGAGTGCTCTGTGGTGCATTGAAAGAACTTAGTAAATTTTATTGTAAAAAATTACACTTTGCAGGTTTTCACTGGTTGGAAAACTTTATTCAGGACTTTCTATATAGCGCAGTTGAACACCTAATATCTCAGTTACAGCGCCCCCTACCTTTTTTTTAACTGGTGCTGCGACTTGAACCCAGGGCTTTCTCACAGCGATACATCTGCAGAACTTTTTGTTTTTTTAAATTTGAGACATGGTCTCACTCAAGTTGCTAGGCTGGGTTTGAACTTGTGATCCTATTACCACAGTGCTGAGATGACAGGCATCAGCACATCTGTATGTCTTTATTGATTGAAATTAAGATATCCTTACTTTTCGAAGACTGTCTTTTAAGTGGTACACCTGAGGAAATTGAGGGATTCAGAAATAAACACTGACTTATTCTTGAGCTTTGTGAAAACCAGATATATAATGTAACATTCTTATTTCAATGTGTGTTAGTTTCTATGTTATAGACTTTTAAAAAATCTTGTTTGGATTTTTTTGTTGTTGTTTTTTGTAAGATGAGAAGAAGAAGGAAAGGAAGAGAGCTAGAGGAATATCACCAATTGTTTTTGATAGGAGTGGAAGCTCTGCATCAGAGTCATATGCAGGTAATCTCATTTTTATTTGTGGCGATATCTGACTGATTCTAATGTAATCTGCTTTAGAAAGTGTGTGGAGGCTGTAGTTAGTGTGAAAATGTTGATGTCCATTAGTACTGATTTTTGGCATGTTCAATGTAGTAATTCTAGAGAAAACTAAGCTTTTTCTTATTTTAATCCTGTTCTGTTTACTGCTTAAGTGGATTTTTCACTTTTTTTTTCCTCCCTTGGAAGATGATGATTTAGCGACTAGTTTTCTGAGTGGGAAACTGCTGAAATATTTTTAAAAAATTCAAACAACCCCCAAAAAAAACCAAAACACTCGTACACATTGTGGAGTACTTTTTTTGTGTGTGTGGGTGCGCCAGGAAGAATAATTTGTCTTGAATGAGAATTTTATGTGACAAGATTGTAGAAATTTTGTTTTACCTCTACTAAAGCTCAAGCTGAACAAATGTACTTTGGCTAAATACAGGTTCAGAAAAGAAGCATGAGAAATTATCATCTTCCGTTCGTGCTGTCCGAAAAGGTATCATTTAAATTTGAAATTGTTTTCATTGCATGCTCCATAATGTCTTTATTTTGCTTTATCGGGTCTCCATTAGTGGTTGGTTTTAATATAGTAATGTTCCGATGTATTAAGGGGAAAAATAATGTAATACATAGCTCCATGTTCTGCTTTTTCTACATATATTTTAGCGTAGTATCAAATGTTTGAGTATTTTACTTCTTGGAAACAATGACATGGTATGTGTATGCTTATAAACATACCAAACACATTAAATAGCCTATTATTGATCATCAAGTTAATTTGGTAAAAATATGTAAAACTTACAGCTATTTTCCTATTTAAATGTGGATCTGATAGATCGGAACATCACAAAATTAGATTTACCTTGTTGCAAAATGCTAGTTGTCTTGGTTTTGCTTTATTATATGTTGTGGCTTAGCTTTCTAGATGGTATGGGTGATCGTTGAGTTTTAAAAGTTTAGCTGGGTTATGGAGGGGATATTGGTTTGTGGTTAATCCGGCTTTCTTTTTTTCAGATCAAACCAGTAAACTCAAGTATGTCCTTCAGGATGCAAGATTTTTCCTCATAAAGAGTAACAACCATGAGAATGTGTCTCTTGCCAAAGCTAAGGTATTAGTATCAGTTCTGTTGAAACTAACATTTTTAAATGGGAATGTAGACTTGAGTTTCTACAGTAGCTTAAGAGAGGATGATTTTCATTAAAGCTTTAAAGATCTGCAGCCAGTTGCCACTCAGGACCCTAATTTAAATATTTTAAGTATGACTGTAGAAATCACAGTAATCATTGTTGAAGACTCTATAGTTTATACTATAAAAGATCCATTTCTCTTGATTTTCTTTTATATCCAGTTGCTAAGTATTAATACTTTTAAAAGTTTCCTTAGCCAATTTCTGTATTATGGTACTATTTTATGTACTTCAAACTCTTTTGAAAAGAAACTACTACTCTTATGGAAAGTTTCTTATATTTTTTAGAAATATGATCACTTAGATTTAAAAGGAAAGAGTGACGGCTTTAAAGGCCTCCCCCAGACTTTATGGAAATTATTTCTGGTTGCTGTAGGGTATTACGAGATTTTTGAAGGAACAGGGAAAAAAAAAAAAAGCCCAAAAATACATTTGCTTGTTATACCATGTAGTGTAGTATTTTTAAATTCTTAATTTAAATAGGGTAACATTTCAGTTGATTACCAGAATGTTACAGGTAAAGTTAAATATTTTTCTTACCATATTTCTGTCACTGTTAACTGTCTTTGTTTCTGATCTAAGGCTTATGTATAAAACTTTACATACTAAATCATTAAATAGCCCATCTAGTAATAATATGTTCTTAACTGAAGTGGATTTAGGTTCATGTAATTAAGCACTTGGTGTGAAAGAGTAGATATGCAGCTTGTATGAACAGATGATTTGGAGCTGAATTAGAGCTTCTGCCTTACTTTACTATTTCATGTTTGTTTTTCTTGGATGAAGAACTGGTTAAAATGTTTCTCAGAAATGAATAAATATCCATATTTTAGCTCTACATTGCATAAAAATTTAAAATTAAGTAGAAAAACTTGAGAAATGCTAGCATCTTGACAAGTTTTCATTTATGGTTTTAGTAACAGTCATTTTAAATTATTAGATTGAGTGTAAGTTCTGGAAGACAAACGCACAAGTTTTGATTCACCTTCAAACAGCATATATTTTACTAGCGTAAATGATTATGATTTCAAAACAGTGGTAGGCAGTTTATTTCAGTATGCAGAACTGTACCTAGTAAGATTTGGTTGCTTCACTCTTTAATGTTTTTGTAAAGTTGTTAATGTCATCCATGTTTTTCATGAATGTTTTATAAGTTACACCGTATTTTGATAGCAGGTGAATAAGATCTTTCTTCATTGTACCATTGTAGATTTCAGAGCACTCCGAAATCTGTAGTGTTTGGTCTTTTGTAAACTGGATTTGCAGTTAATATCAGTTTGTGTTCTTTACATTACTCGTATAGGGTGTATGGTCCACACTGCCTGTAAATGAGAAGAAATTAAATCTGGCATTTAGATCTGCAAGGAGTGTTATCTTAATATTTTCTGTCAGAGAAAGTGGAAAATTTCAAGGTAAGAATAAAAATAATATGGTCATAACAAAAAAAAAAAAAAACTCATGATACTGTGATCTCCATACTATTTGGTATTCTGATTCCTGTAGGCTTTGCAAGACTTTCTTCAGAATCACACCATGGAGGGTCTCCTATACACTGGGTGCTTCCAGCAGGAATGAGTGCTAAAATGCTAGGCGGTGTCTTTAAAATTGACTGGATTTGCAGGTAAATTGTACATTTTTTTGTGTAGATCATTACAGTTGCTCTTGTTTTGAGTTGGCTACCACTTGGAAATATTGTTAGAACTCAGTAGTGGTTTAATCTATTATTTTCTGGGGTTCTTATACTTACTGCCTTCCCACCATTGTTTCCATACTGATTTCAGTTTATGAAATTTAAGTGTTAAAAGTAAAAATAGCAGATGCTTTACGTTGTCATTGCCTTTATAATCTAGTCTGTGATTCAAAGATCTGTTTTAAGAATTTTTTGTATTTTGCTTGCTTGGAATGTTTGTCAGATCTAGATAAATTTAATTATTTAACATGGCTTTCAGTTCCTGTGAAATGGGGCAGTAAACACTGCATATTGACTTTTGGACATGACTGATTTGGATGTGAACAATTAGGTGTTGCTTAGAGAAGTTAATAATACATGCTTAGTTGAGATTGTGATCTTTTAAAATAGAATTCAGATTTAATTTTTAATCAAAGTAGATCAAAGATGTAAGTATTAAAATAGTCTGCTGGAACATAAAATAAGTAAAACTAATGGAAACATGGGTGTAGACAAGAACTTTTTGAACAGAACCCTATTTACACAAGAAATAACATCAAAAATCAAGAAAGGGATTATGTCAAAAAGCACCAACACAGCAAAGGAAAACAACCAACACAATGAAGAGACAGCCTAAAGAATGGGGAAAATATTTGCCAGCTATTCCTTGTACAGAAAATTGATGTGTAGACACTGTAATAACTCAGAAATTAGACAGACCCCACCACCACGTGAAAGACCCAGTCAAAAAATAGACATAAAAAAGTACAGATGTCCATTGAATACACAAAATAATGTTGAGTATCTCTGGCATTTAGAGAAATGTAAATTAAAACAACACTGAGATTTAATCTTAACTTTAGAAAGATTGGCCAGCATCAAGAAATCAAACAGTACTAAGTGCTGACAACCCGCTGTTCCCCTTCTCTGTATCTTCCCTAAAGAATAAAACACATCAGATCACAGGAATGCGTGCATACTCATTTATAGCAGCACAACTTCTAATAGCCAGTCTTGGAAATGGGCTATATGTCCATCAACAGATGAACAGATAGGTAAATAGGTAAAGAAAATGTGTTTATACCCAATGGAGTATGCTGTCATAAAGGGTAAATTTGCATCATTTGTAGGAAAATGGGTGCACTTTGAGACTAAGTGAAATAAGGCAGACACGCTAACTTAAATACTGTGTGATTTTTTTCTTACTTGAGAAACTCAAAGTATAAATAAACAGAATAAAAAGTAGATAATAGGAAAGAGGGAGATAGATTTTTCTGCAAATGGGAAGAGAAGAAGACCAAAAGGTGGAAGGGGAAGGAGAAGGGAGAGAGAGGGGCAGGGAAAGAATATAAAAAGAACTAAGTTGTGTTATGTACATGTACAAATCCCCATGAGAAATGTAACCATATACTGCAAACATGTATTAATAAAAATTAAAAAGGTTATTTAAAAAATCAGTCTTATTTCACATGCTGTCATTACTGCTTCTATTAGTGATAATGAAAAGCTCAGTATGCTAGCTTTTCATGGTACATGAAAATTTACCTCAGTATTAATTTTTGATACTGTCTGAGAGACTATCAGTTCTGTGAGCTATGAAGATTATGAAGGAATGGGTTAAAAATAAAAGTGATTTTTTGGTAAATCATGTTAGCACAAGTAGAGCATGGAAACAAACCATCGAGGGATATATGATTGGGGTTGGAACCTCTTCATTTTATTTAATAGTACGTAAGAGAAGAACAAAAGGCAAAGACGAGTAGTAATGTAGAACAATCCAAACTTTTACTGTGCGAACATACATTGGCCAAGATAAGAATGGAAATAGTGTATAATTTAATTATTAACAGTAGGGAAAAATTACTTGAAAAGTATCCTATCATTACTTTCTATAGGAAAAATAGGAAGCCATGTAAATTCTCCTAAAGAGAAAATTAAATGAGTGAATTATGGTTCGTCTCCTTAAGTGTAGTATAATATGGAAATAATTGCCTATGTAATAACACAGAATACTGTAATTAAAAAAAAAATGCCAGATACAGTTGTAAGTTGAGATGCTATGTTGGAATGGTAAGGCTATTGGTGATATCCTTGTAATATACTACCTCAGGAATTTTACATTGTTAGAAATTAAAGTTGCAGTTACAGTTTAAAAATTTAAAGTTTGGCGACAGTTTATTGGGAAACGATGATGATTGTTATTTTAGTAGGGAGGTGGTGGACATTATTTTTATTTATATGTGTGTATGGTTTTAAAGGCAAAAGGAAACAGTATTCTTGCCATTGTACACTATTTGGGAAATAATGCTTTCTGGACCTTGAGACAAAATAATTACTCATTTTTAGATAGATTGCAACAGATTTAGTTACTTGTATTAACCTTCATTTTCACACTGTGTAAGGAAATCTGTTTCTTAATTGTAGAAAAGGGTTTCACTTATTAATAGATTATTTAATTTTCATATTCTTTAACTTAGTGGCTATTTTAGTGACATGTTGGGAATGTACAGTATATAGCAATGGAAGACATTTGAACCCTAAACGTCTGTCCTAATATTGGATACAAAATTTTAGGCAGAAAGATTTGGGAGCTTCTAATGTTTTAAAGTTAAGTTTTACATTGACCTAGAAAGAAAATTGTAATTTTAATTTTTCAATATTATAAAAGTAAAATTTAATTTTAATTTTATAATACCTTACACTGATGGAGAGTACTCAATATTTAGTGCATTAATACTCCACGTCAATGTTCTTGAGCACTTTACAAATGGTCTGTCACTTGAAAAGGCTCAACTGTTTTGACTTGACTTCCATGTGAAAGTGATCGGCATTCATAGAAAACTTACCTGGAATTCTAAATGCTGATTTTTCCCAGACTAGTGATAGACAGTGCTCTTGGTTTGGTGGTCTGGGCAGTGAACTGCAGCTCTGTCAGCCACACGATCACTAGGGTGAACAATAACTCTGCATTGTGCTTTGGTGTTTGAAAGGTTGAATGTTGGTTTTTCTTTTTCTTTTGGAGGGAACAGTGGTAAAGTAGCTGGGCCTGGCACATTGTCAGGAAACACTACTGAGCCGCCTCCCTGGCTGGTCCCTTTTTAAATTTCATTTTGAGACATTCTCACTAGGTTGCTCAGGCTGGTTTGAACTCGGAACCCTCTTGTCTCAGCCTCATTAGTTGCTGGGTGCACCACCACACAGGTTTAATACAGTTTTAATTTAAAATTTTTTCCGTTTATCCCAGCTATAACCATTTTAAGGCGGGGGACATCTGTATTATCCATGTTTTTTTGTGTTTCTGTTTTAAAAACAGAACTAGTCTCTGAATGAACTTTCTGGGGATGTACTCTACCAGTGATTTTTTTTTTTGTTCTTTTTTTTTAATGTCTTTTTGAGACAGGATCTCACTGTGTAGTTCAGGCTGTCCTTAAGCTCACTATGTAGCCCAGGCTGGTCTTGAACTTGGAACAATCCTCCTCCCAAGTGCTGGGATTACAGGCGTGCGCCACCAAGCCCAGCTTTCTGCCAGTGATTATTTACATTTGAGTCCCATTTGAATTACAGTTAACGTGATGGTTTGCTACTGACGTGGTATAAGGCCTTTACAGGATTCTGGGAAAGCAAATAACTGGTATTACTTTGTATTCAGGCGTGAATTACCCTTCACAAAGTCAGCTCATCTCACCAACCCCTGGAATGAACATAAGCCAGTAAAGATTGGACGCGATGGACAGGTTTGTTGCTTTGAGTGATTGATTCTTTAAACAGTGTATACACTTGGTCAGCTGTTGTAGTGATCTTTATTGAAGGGCATTTTAAAACCAGTTCTGAAAGAAATGAATTATGAAAAGGGAAAATAATATTTGGACTATGTGACTACTGTTATTATGACTGACTAATAGGATAGCTAATATTGAAATTTAGCTGTATGTAAACAGTTACTTGTGGTTTTGAGGATTGAACCCAGGTCCTTTACACTGAGCTACCTCTCTAGTCTCTTTTGAGACAGGGTCTCACTGTGTAGTTCAGCCTGGCCTTGAGTTTGCTATATAGCCCAGACCAGCCTCTAACTCTAAGTGTTCCTCCTGCCTCTCTCTTCCAAGTGCTGAGATTATAGGTGTGTGCCTCCATGCCTGGCATTTTTTAATTTTTTGAGAGGTTTTGCTAAGTTGCCTAGACGAGGCTCAAAGTTAGGCTCTTCCTACTTCAGTCCCATGGTGAGTTAACAGGAGTGTGCGACCATGTCTAGCTGGTAATTTTATTAATAAAATGGGAAGATGATTGAAGAAAAGTAGCTTGAAGTGGTTTTTCTTTATATTGCCCAACTTAATAAATTCTGAATTTTGTATAAAATGTATGTTATAGTATTGTCATTTGACATCTTTGCTGAAGTTTTGAGAAGAAAGTAATTCTCTGAAAAAGCTAATAACGTGTATCTGTAGATCTCTTAAATGGGTAACAGCTTGACCTAATCCCAAGCCTTTGAAGCTCATAGCTCTAACACATAATTTTAAACCTGAAGTAATACAGTTATGTTTTCATTCCCTCATTTAGTGAAAATGTTGGTGACTGAAAATAAAACTAAAATTTAAAGTTGATGAGTTATAATCTGACTTTGTAATTAATGTTTTAGTATATTAATTGAAAATAAAATTCAGGTAATAACTCATAGGTTAGCCTGCCTTTGTTAGAACTCTAGTATTTCCATGATTTAGCAGTCTGTAATTATTACTTTTGTTGCCACACAATCATTTATGTTTCTTACATTATATTAAGATGGATTCCTGTGTTCTAGTATTTTTATGTTTTCCATAGAAGCATACCTTTGATTTTCCAGGGTAATCATTCTTGGGAAATCCTGCACGTCATGTTTTTGTTCTTGTATATCAGGAAAGTTCTCTTTGTCTTAAAAATGGCTGCTTTTTCTTTTTCTAGGAAATTGAACTTGAATGTGGAACCCAGCTTTGTCTTCTCTTTCCTCCTGATGAAAGTATTGACTTGTATCAGCTCATTCATAAAATGCGTCACAAGAGAAGAATGCATTCTCAGCCCAGGTCAAGAGGACGTCCATCCCGTCGAGAGCCAGTCCGGGATGTGGGAAGGTTAGAAACGTTCTTTGGACTGATAGTAGGCACATGTATCAGGATAACATGATGGAGCAATGTGATTCGTCAAAGTTTGTCCTGCGGTAAAGAAGAAAGAGAAAATCCTCAAATCAAGCTGCATGGACTAGTTTGTGGCTTCATTGAGGATTTCACATGGTCATCTTGGTCTCAGTCATTTTTCAAGAGGAATATGGGGATCTTTCCTTATGCAAAAAAAAAGTTAAAGAGTGATAACCAGTTTAGATTCGATAGTACTCTGATAATGCAGTACATAATTGAAATGAGGTAGGCATTTGTTGCTAATAACAGGCTAGTAAAGAAGGAAGAGGAGGATGTCTTTATTTGAAAAAATTGTTAATATTTTGTAAAAAGCCTTTTCTTTCAGGTGTGTCTCTGGATAAACCTTATCAGATATGGGACTTTTATAAAGGATCACTTATCTTTTTTCAGAAGATGACGCCTCATTTAGAGGATAAAATATTTTAAGTTATTTTGATGTTCAAGAGGAGCATTACTGGGACTGTTTCAGATTTTGTCACCGTGATGTGTTAACCCCATTGCCAGATATTCTCTAACATGTACCCAATGAATTCACACATCTTGCTGAGCTTCTGAAAACAATAGGTTCTTTCCAGAGGGGATCAAGTGGCCCTGGGAGACCCGGCAACAAACCGAAACGAAGGGCTGTTGCTGTGTCTGTTTACAACTTTTCCAGATGCTGGCAGTACCTGTGGACTTAAAGTGGTTTTTAGAGGATCGCCATGGTTATTGATCACTGCTTTATGAACTAAACAGCATTTTCCAGGAAAAGGGGGTTTAACTTGTTACAGAATTGGAGAGAAGTCTTTGCAAAGGACTGGTTTAAGCCCTTCTACCCAACACCTTCCCCTGTATAGCTTTGCATACAGCTAAATCTAAAATATTCTGCTAAAGACTATTGGATGTGGTTGATGGGATGAAACCTTTGGTTAAGTTTCCTTTTGGTGGAAACATCCTGTGGTAGGTACAGATAATCCAACAAGAGTCCCATTCCTTAAGGACACTGGAATAGGTAGGAGGAAACCTGGCAGAGCCCCTTACTTTGGCCTAAAAGGACTGAGCACCAAGATGTCTTTTGAAGTTTAAGCTGAGAGGTTTCCAGTGCAATACAGTATTTACAAGTGAAGTTTTTACCTCAGTTTTGCAATGGACTGCAAACTATACTTATACACCACTACACCTTCTCTCAAGCCTGCCAGGGCCTCCATTTATGTATGTGGCTTACAGCTTAAAGTCAGTAGTTGGACTACTATATGAACTGTTACTATCATGTTTTATACCGGTCGTAAATGCACTCCCCAAACTACAAGAAAGCGGTATGTTTATTTTTTAAACAAGATTTTAATTTTCTTAGTATTATTTATTGTAGATGCAATTGTTTTTATTCTGTTGGGGGGTTGGGGTTATTGCGCTTAACTACAGTTTGAGTGAAGTTGTATTGCAAAAGTTAAAAGCAATATTCAGAGAAATAGCTGGAAAAGTAGTGATACCAGGTTATTATAGTCTCTATTTGACATTAAGAGTAAAGAATTTTAAAGTGTCTTTGGCTTTAAATGCTAAGTAAATGAAGTATATGTTATGATGTTATACATTAACCATTAAGATTTATGAATAGTCCTCTGCAAACAGTAACATTTCTTCTAAAGAATATAGTTTAAACTAGTTTTATCATTTGTTAAAATTTGTAACCTATTACTTACCAATTTATGAAAGACAATTTTATTATAAGACACTTGGAAAAATTTTCTTAATTCCTTAATGTGATTAAGTATAGAAAGAATAAATATTAAGGAATATTAAGAAATTAGTTTTGTAAAGTACTACATTTTTAAAACTTTCTTGTAAAGTAACTTATTAAATATCAGACTTTCTGTATCATTTGAAAAGTATAATTTTGTGCAAAGCAGAGGAAATATATTTAAGAAATTCTTAGACATAACCTAAAATAGTATTAGTAAGTTTAAATATGTAGATTTTAGAATTGCTTATTGTGTTATAAAAATACGGTGTTTTTTTCCTTTTATTTTTACTTAAATGGCAACTTCATTTGGATAAATGTTTTAATTGTTATACTAGATATTTACATTAATTTGAGGATGGCTCATTTACTTTTGTTTAGATTACTAAAATGTGATTTATATGTTTTAATCAGATTGCTCTTTGCGGTTATCTCATCATAGCATGAGATTGCAGAGAATACCTACCTCCAGCAGTGCTTTTAAGGTTTGGTTCATAGGAATTTGCATAATTAAAATATAGGAATGTTAAGATAATTTGCTCACCAAAACCTAATGTTAATTTAAAGCAAGTAATGAGCTATTCTTTATACTTACCTCCATCAAGAACCCTTGCTTTGCTATTTGTTTTCCCAGCAGTCTTTGGTTTAATTTCTAATGTGTCTAATTTGTGTAGGCGTCGACCAGAAGATTATGATATTCATAACAGCAGAAAGAAACCAAGGATTGACTATCCCCCTGAGTTTCACCAGAGACCAGGTTAATATTTTATAATCCTGCAGATATTTGACTTACAATAATTAAAACAAATTCTGTCATGAGCCTAACATTTTAAAAGTAAGGGGTCGGGGATATAGCTCAGTGGCACAGCAACTGCTTGGCAAGTGTGAGGTCCTGAGTTCGATTCCCAGTACAAAAAAAATTAGGACGTGACTCCTTAAACCTGACAAAACCTTCAGTAGTTTTTATTGTAATTTTTGCTACTTTTAAAATTCCAGTGTGTTGTCATAATCTGTTAAGTATCTGAAATTGCTAATTTTGCAAAAATGGAAATTTATCTGCACGTGTTTAAGATTATAGTCAGGGGAAAGCATGACCTTATATGTTTTTCTTTTTGTTCCATTATATTTCATGTGACTTACACCTTTAATTAGAAACTGAATTCTGCTAAATTTTCCAAAGTAAAGAAGTCAGTCATAATTTGAGAGAACAGCGGAAAATTCTTTGTTCCTAATGTAAATGCACCTTTTCAATTAGCCTATTTTTTACTGGAATTAAAAAATACAAGCTATAATCAAGAGAGGTGATCATTTAAAACGCCAATAATACACACAAAACTTTGGCAATTTAGAACTTGGCAGTTGTGTGAGCTTTGTAACATTTATTTTAACAAGCTTAATAGAAGCCTCCTTTTTTTCAGTGGGAAGTTTTGTTGTACTAGTGCCAATAGTTTTCCCTAATAAAATGACCACTCAGTATTTTTATATTTTAGTTTGCTGGGTTCTTCTAAAAGAAGTGGAGGGGAAGATATTTCTTCCTCTTATCACCATGATTCTTGCATTTACAATGTATATATCTTCATTTTTGCAATTTTTACAGTTTTGTGTTTCTCCCCATTGAATATACATACTTTCAAAATGTAATCTGTGGTTTACCTAGCAAGGTGTGTACACACTCAAGGTAGGAGGTAAACACTTGTTTTAAGGAAGTTCTATTACAAATGTCCTCAAGATAGAGTTCCTCTGTTCATATCTTCTTCCCTGTGGTTGCAAAATGAAGAAATTGTAGCAAAACTCTGGTCTTGAATTTAGAAGATGTGTATGAAAAATCTCTAGAAGTTTTAATTCTGTAATATTACTAAGTTATATAACTCCTATAGTATTTTAAGAAACTTTGAAGGTGGAATAATAATTAATATCAAAGTAGATAATACATGAGAAGAAATAAAACAGATGGTAATGAAGGTTTAATTATAATGCCATAATAAAAATATAAATTTGATTTACTCAAATGCTTGATGTTTGAACAGGGTATTTAAAGGATCCAAGATATCAAGAAGTAGACAGGTAAGTTGGGTTCACTCTTGCTTCACTTTGAATTACATTCTTGGAACTAGTTTATGAATTACCTGAATTTAGTTTCACAAATCTTATTCCCAACAGACGATTTTCAGGAGTTCGCCGAGATGTGTTTTTAAATGGGGTAAGCATTACATTTTGTATATTGAATGTAGCTAAAACCAGGGTCTGATTTCTTTTTAATCCTAAAATAACTCTTATTGATCTTATCTTTTATTTTAGTCCTACAATGATTATGTGAGGGAATTTCATAACATGGGACCACCACCACCATGGCAGGGAATGGTTTGTATTACTCTGTTTTTACAATTAACTTCATTTGCAGTTCTAATATTTTCAATGCTTGCTTAGAGTGTGATGGTAGCATTTATTAAGAGAACTTAAAATACAAATGTTTAGCAATGTTATTGCATGCTGTTTAAAATGTGTAAGTTGATTTGTGTTAATAACATAGGCTTTTGACTTTCAACAACATTTTATGGTAGTGGTTAGTTGGGGTAAGGTCTACCTGGTGGTTCAGATACATTGTCTAATTCTGTGATCTGTAACAAATTTTATAGTGTATCTTAGTTTTCCTCATCTATAAGATTCAGTGGGCATTTATTCTTGGACTCATCAACTAGTACTTACTCTGTATAAGGCCAGGGACATACATATTCTTGAGTAGCTCAGCATTTAATGGAGTATTATAATACCCATTAGGATTATTGGGAAGATAAATTTAGAAAAGTACATTGTACCTAATATAATGCCCAGTAAATTTAGCTCTGTTTAAAATTGATTGAATCCTGGTTATTTCTAACTTTTAGTTGTTTAAGAAAATTGAGTATTAATACATTGCCATAACAATTTGTGTAATAAATAGTCTTAAATATCTGTTTCTGTTTATTCTGTTTATCTTTCTTTAAATGCTCCTGTTTGTGTGACCTCTTCATCCACCTTTTTGTTTAAAATATATAGTTTTATACCACTGTGTACAGACAGATTATGAAATTCCTGTGGAATCTGTGAAATTAAGAACATTGAAACATTTAATATATGAATTTGACACTGGAAAGAATCTTATTTGCCCTTATTCATTTTATACTGTTAAAGGTTATTAATTTACATTTTGTTATTGTTGAGAATAGATCTGTTCAGTGTTTAGCCAAATCACCTAAACTAAAACCACAATGAGATGCTCAATGTTGCATCTTGACTGTACTGCTTAACTAGCAGTTACCTAATCTCTGAGTACCTCACTTTTTTTCTTTTGAAAATTAGGATTAATAATAATACCTATCACATAGATTTGTTGTGAAAATTTAATGAGAGTGTCTTAGGATACTGCCTGAATAAATACTATGCTATTCTATTAGAGTTTTCTGTATTAGATAAGTTTTTTTCCCCCTTTTTCAAGACAGGGTCTTGGTATGCACTTCAGGCTGGCCCTGAGTAAATTCTGTAGCCCAGGCTGGCTTCAAACTCACACTGTTCTTCCTGCCTCAGGCTCGCAAGTGCTGGGATTACAGGCATGCACCACCACGCCTGCCTGTTAGAATTTAATATGATTAGGAAAATTATTTAAAAAGTTAGATCTTAGAGTATGTGTAATTACAGTTTCTGTTTTTTTTTTTTTTAACAAAGAATCTACATAAAAATCAATAGAACTGACAAGCAGGTTTAGCAAGGTCATGGTACAGTTTGTGTGTTTTGCTTTTTTGAGACAGGATCTTGCTATGCAGTTCAGGCTGGCCTTGAACTTGCTTATGTAGCCTAAACCGCCCTCAAACTCATGGCAGTCCTCCTGCCTCAGCCCCCCCAGTGCTGGGATTACAGGTGTTGCCACCACCACACCCTACAGTTTCTACAAACATTTTCTATTCAACAAAAAGTATATCTTGAAGAACCTTAAATGTATCAAAGTAAATGGCTGTAGACATTATTTAAGTTTGGGTTTGGTGGTTTGGATAGAATTCTCAAAACGGGTTTTTAATAAGGATATGTGGTATATTCCTATGAAAGTGATTTAAAAAAATTTTTTTTATCATTTTTTTTAGCCGCCTTACCCAGGACTGGAACAGCCTCCACACCATCCTTATTATCAACATCATGCTCCACCTCCTCAAGCTCATCCCCCTTACTCAGGACATCATGCAGTACCCCATGAAGCAAGATACAGAGATAAACGAGTAGTAAGTGCGCAGGAAGGCAGAGGTGTGAGGGAACTACTTAGAATTTTGTAGGTAATTTAAATGTGGGGATACCAGATTTTATTGAATGATGTCTAAGAAATTTAAGTGTAAAGACATCAAATTCCAGTCAGTGGCAGACTTTTAGAATAGTTCACAACTTGTTTTTGTTAAAAATGGCTGATGATGTACTTTTGAGTTACTCAGAATTCTTTTACTAATTGAATCATAGAGTACTTAAGTTTTAGTAACTTTATTCACATAAAACTTTGGTAATGTTCTAAGTATATAGGTTATTTCTTTGTATGATTGAAGTTTTAGAAAAGAGATGATATATTTTAACAGATAATCTCATCTCATTTAGTTATTTGTACCAAATATTTTTAAAGCTACTGACCAAGTAAGTTGTTTTACATCTTCTTTACCTCTAGTTTCAAAGATTAGCAAATAACCAATTTTTAAGAAATAGAGAAAAAAATTGCTCTCTAGTAATTGTGATTGTTTGACATGATTAATATGAAACCTTTTTTGATCACTGCAAATAGAATAGATATCAACCTCTAGTTTTGAGGTTTCTAGTTATTCATTGTAATATAGGATTATTTGTTTAGTAATTATTCTTCACAACAATATTTTTATTTTAAAAACTGAAAATCGTTTTCTTGTACTTGTTGGAAGTATAATCCATATGCTTGTAAGTTTTATACATGCAAAAGTAATTGTATTGTTAAAAAAGAATGTATAAACGGAGCTCTTTTTTTCCTCACTTTTAAGGGTATTGAGTGTTTTGCAGAGCCAAATAAATTTTTTAACTTCCCAGTGATATGAAGAATACACACATTGAGAGTTAGAGCACTAGATTCCTAGCCTATCTTTCAGGCATTTTTATGAGTTATCATTTCTCTCTTTATTCTCATAAAGATTGTAATTCTTCAAAATAAATCAAATTAGGATCTTTTAATATCCTGTAAACTAATTTGAGAATCTTGACTAACTTGAAAGTGGTGTTTTCACTCACACAGGAAAAAAAGTACAGCCTATCTATGATGATTAGATGAACTGTGATGTCTTAAAATGCCTTTTAAAAATAAAGATACGGTTTTTAGAACAAGAAGTCTTCTCCTGAAGTATACTTGCCATTGTTAACAAGTTCTGTTTTATAGACCTTTATAGTAAACCTGTGGTTAGTGTGTATTTCTTTCGTATATGAAAGGTAGGTTGCAGTTGCATTCTGAACCTTACGTTTTATACATTTAGGCTGACTGAACAACAGACCAAATTTAGTAAGTAAAGATGAGCTGAGAACTAAGGCTAAAAAGTTAACCTAAGGGCCAGGAGTTTGGCTCAGTGGCGTGAGCGCCTGTCTGGCAGGTGTGAAGCTGTGAGTTTGATCCCCGGTGCCACAAAAAAATAAAAAAAAAAAAAAGTTAACCTAGAGCCCAGGACAAGGGGCCACAGCTTTCCCTTGCATCTCATTCAGTTGCTCATCTGCTCCTCTGACCTCTTCATCTCTCAGGACATCATAAACTCTGTGTGGGTGGTCAGACTTCATAGTCTTAATGAAATACTTATTTTCTGTAATTCATCATATTCCATAATAAACTGTTTAAGAAACACTGGTATTATAATACCTCAGGTCTCACCAGAAAAAGGGCAGAGTTGTGTTACATTTTGTATTGTTGAAGGGAGGGTAAGAAGAGTTAGTCCATTGCATGAAACCACATTAGTGATGTTTAGCGTAATTGGCAGCCTCCAAGCCTAATGGTTGATAAGTAATGATTAAGTGCTAACTTTGACCTAAATCTTATTAAACTGACAGGTAGAAAAGTCAGTCAAATTGAATAGGACCTGCATGAATGGGTTTGTATCTTTGTAGATGTTTGACTAGACATCCAAAAATCCTATTTCTCTGAACAAGGTCTTATGAATTACTGTATTTTAAAAATTTATTTTCTTAGGCTTACAACTTCCATTGAAATTTTTGGCATATCTAACCTCTTTCTTGTGTTTTGTAGCATGATTATGATATGAGGGTGGATGATTTTCTTCGTCGCACACAAGCTGTTGTCAGTGGCCGGAGAAGTAGACCCCGTGAAAGAGACCGGGAGCGGGAGCGGGACCGCCCTAGAGATAATAGAAGAGACAGAGAGAGGGATAGAGGACGTGACCGCGAAAGAGAGAGAGAACGACTTTGTGACCGGGACAGAGACCGAGGGGAGAGAGGTCGATATCGAAGATAGAGTCTTTGGGGGCACTGATTGAAGATAAAAAAAATTTTGTTTTTTTTTGGGGGGGAGGTGTGTTTATAAGTAGTAAGTTTATTTTCAACTGTCTACTTAAAAGTTCATTGTGTAGAAGGATTTACTATCACCCTCTTTGTTCCAAGCATGCAGTATAATAAGAACTGGAAAAACTCAAATCGGCCAAAAATGCATTTGACAGTTGAGTTTGATACTTCTATTGAGGCAGAATGGAACAGTCCAAGAATGTAGATACTGACTTGTTCTCCATAAATGTTCATCTTATAGTGTGTTCATCTTAATGTTTTTGTTTGTTTGTTTTGTTTTCTTTTCAATCTTAATTGATAACTGCCATGGTGTTTTGCTTTGACGTATTTCTACATGTAGTGTACACGGTTCAGTAAAAATAATGCTGCTATCAAGTATGGAAATACTGGAATATGATGGTTGGACTGTATGGCAGTGTTGTAGCAGCCTCTTGGTTTTTCCTTTTTTTTTTTTTAATTACAAAGATTTATTTTTCATTAGTCTTCAATGATGAGAGCAATATTTAGAAGACATTGCTATCTAATTTTTAATCTTTTTAAATAAAAAATTCCTATGTTCAGTAGCATGATTGATGCTATTGTTTAGCTTTCTCCTCCAAACTGTATACATTGGCTTGGAATGTTCACAACTTGCTTGTGTGGCAGCAGAAGATAATTCCCATATTCTACATTGCTACTGTTTTGTATAAAATAAATTGGTAAAGATTGACACCTGTTTTATTTCTTGTCTAATTGCCAGTTAATGCAGTTCATTGATGCACATAAAAGTATAAAAACTTACGCTGTCTGGTAATATGTTGTTATTTATGTTGGTATTTTGGTTAGTTACATATCTGATAACGTTTTGAGTCCTGTGCTGATCACAGAAATGATTCTTACTCATTTTAGATTTTTTTTTCATTTTCTATTAGTAAGTTACTTTGTAAAGTTTTGTTTCACTTCTTAAGTAGACAAAAATTTAGTTGCATATATCAGCTGTCACACCCTACTACATGCACCAGTCTATAAAATAGAGCCACACAAAGAAAGTTTATGGAAGAATTTTTTTGTATCTCAGTTTCTAGCATTACATGAAGTTTTGGTTTTCATGAAGTTAAATATTTAAAGATATTTGAATGTTTGCTTTTTTGTTTGTATAACAGTGTCATAGTTGCAATCCGTACTAAATCCCAATATTGTTTACATTTAATCTGTATTGCTCTGAAGTAGAGAGAGCAGTTTTACTTTTGAAGGATATTTAAAACTTCATACCAACATTTAAAATATTCTTCCTGTACATTTTCACAGTATTTTAACTTGGCTCAAATTAAAGACTGATTTTATGTTAAAATTTATGAGGTGTTTAAAGGAAAGAACATGAGCAATTTCCTTTTTTTTTTTCCCAAAGGAAACCAGAGTTGTTTTGCCATCGCCTTTTAAACCATTCAATGATGGTGAAATCTGTCATTACTTGACATTTCATATTTATCATTTTGTGTTACAAGTATAGTTGCGATTTTTTCAAGTTCTTGAATACTGAAGAATTTCTGAGATTTGAGGAAATCACCAAAAATTCTATTTTATGAATTAAATCAGTTATGAAAACAGGTAGGTAATACTAAAATTATTTTCTGAAGTAATCGTAATAAAGTCTAAATCATGACTCACTGGGTTTGCAGCACGCACTTTGGTATGTCTGTGCACTGATACACGTCATCACTTCTGAATCTCGACACTTAGGAAGTAGGTTCAGAAAGACTTGTAAGTTTGCCCAGTATTACAAAGTATTAGTTGATAGGACCAAAATTCAGTTCATTTTTATTCCATTTGACAAAGGCACACTTCCACTTTGTGAAAAGAAATAGAACATAGACTAGTATCTAAAATGATGATGTGAATTTCTGCTGAGGATTTTAAATAGAAAGGTTATCTTCAGACTTCATAAAACGGATTTTAGAGTCCATCTGCTTACACGTTATACTTTGTGTTTTGGGTGGTGAGAGCTTGGTATTGTGTGATATATTTTAAAAATCACTATTTACAAAGTATTGAATATCATTTTTAAAATTGTGGATTAACTTGGGTATAAAATCGTTTACAACATACTTTATACACTGGTTAAATCTAGCTAATTGCCTCATTACTTAAGGACTTTGTGATAGATTTTATCAATGAAAGGCAGTTTCTTTTATGTTCTGCACAGTGCTGTGATTAAAAATCTGCGTCAGCATCGTGTTGAGTCACTCAGAAAAGCAGAGTGCAAGTTGAGTGAGACTGGATTCAGACATGTAATTTTCTTGGATTTGCTTGTGCTGTGTGGTGACTTTTACTCAGGTGTAATGTGAATGCTCTGAAAATGGCCTCCACCATCTTAACAGCTTCTGTGACCCAGGTAGTCCTATATTGTAAGGACAAAGACTTTTTTCCAGTCAACGTTCATATCAGTTCCACAAAAGAATTCTTAAGTAGCTATGCTGCTTTTATGGAGACTCTCCACCCCCACCCCAATTCAATCTAGTGGCGAAAGAAATTGACTGTTTTGTTTTTTTTAAACTGTTAAGCTTTTGAGCCAGGTGATCTTGTGGTCACCTTCAGGGTTATTGTATCAGGAAGAGCCATTCCCAAATAATATGACATTATTGGCATATGTATGTTAAATGCATGAACTCGTAGAACTAACACCTGCACATATGACTGTACTGAGTACTTTGTTATGGGTGTAGTCTTCCACTTTAGGATACCTTTCCTATAAAAAGACTTTGGTCTTTTTTCGGAAAGGTAGAATTTCCCTTGGCATAATGTTGAATAGTCGCGCTTCCTTGGGCATGTCAGGTCTTTGAAATAGAAGTCTTGTTCCCACCATTGTTTACGTGTATGCGCTAGAGTTCCTTGCTCCTTGAGGTGTGTCTGTGACACTCTGGAATCATTTTCTGATCTTACTTTTACATCCAAGTTACTCAAAATAGCAATTTTTACTTCGTCAAGTAGGTCATTTTTGTTTTATGTTTTGCCTTTTCTGTTTCTAAATCTTATCCTGTGTTGCTCTTAGTCTCTTCTATTTCCTGAACATGCATGTGGGGTCTGAAAAACCTATCCAACATTGCTAATGATTTTTATGTACGATGGATCTAATTTGAGATCCTTAGGGTCTCTGAAGTCACTCAGGTGCTTTGACCTCAAGTTTAGTGGTTAGACTGGAGGCTACATTTATTTAGCCTTACATTTTCCAAGGGGTTCTTAATGGCTAATAAATTCTGTAATACAAACTCAGTCTGTTTTGACTGGAAATACTAAATTGGCTAACAAGCTTTTTTATGAATTGCAAAAAGTCTGACAGTTACAGTGGTTGGAAGTTGAGAATTACAATACAAAAATCAGACTACTAGTGTTTACGGAAGTATCCTATTCAGATTAAAGAAATTCTGTTTACTATAAAAGTAATCTTTTACTTTTTTCTCTTAATTTGTGAGATTGGAGTTCATTTTAAGCTCATAACAATTTTTATTCTCAGTCACTTAAATATGCTGTGCAAACTTTCTTGTTGGGGTTTTGCATAAGATCAAATTCTCACTGATGTAATTTCTAGGTGAAAGATTTATATGATCTGAAGAGAAACCAGAGTATGATTGATGTGATTTCTAATTTCCAATCAGATACCCATATTCTCTGTTGTAGAAAAGCTGATGCAAGAACTGAGATGTCTGTTTTAGGAGGAAATCTTCAGAAATGTACATTATTCACTAGGCAGCTGGCAATAATCACTGCCCTGGGGTGACACAAATACTTTGAAAACAACATTTCACCGATGTCTCATTTTACTACTGAATTGTAAATAATAGTTACGTAGATGTTACTGTTTGTAATAATGTAACCTCTTCATTTATTCTTTCTAATAGTTCTTTATCAAATTTGTATCCCACTTTGCCTGAGCCCAAGTGATTCAGGAATAGCTGGTCTTGTCCTAAGAAAGACTTGATTGACTGGCTGGGTGATCCCATTCCCTTAGGAATTTCTCAATCAATCAAGGCAAAGCATTCCTTTTGCCAGAACTTGATTTAGGACTAATTTATGTATGCTTAAGCAAATGAGTTGCTAAGAGGGATTTCTGAGGGTTTCTGGTAGAGGTTTACCTGCCCTTAAAGAGAAGAGGTCTGTAGAAAAGCTGTCTTTTTGCTCAGGACTTAATTTTGTGAATATGAAGTCTGAGAGAACTGGTGTAAGGATAATTTCAGCAGGAAAAAAGTATATCGATGACAGAATAGGGCAGAATTTCCTGTAATCTTTGAGGAATGTTTCTATTTCGTTGGGCTCAAAGACAACCCAGTAAGTACAGTCAGTGATACTACACAGAACAAAAAATCATGGGAAGAGGTCAAGGATCTGAATAATACAAGCAACAAAGAGATCTTAGGGTAAAGTAAAAATAGTACCCTTGGTCACACAGGGATATATTTTGCAATGGAAGTCATCTGACCTGTGAGTGCTAGTGGGAAAAGCTGCTTAGAATACTTGGAAGTTGGGCAGATCTAATGAAAGAGGGACAACTTAGACTGTAACATTTAATCTTTGTGTCATCTTTCTAGCAGGTGCTTACAGATTTCATAGCGGCGAGCACACAGTAAAGTCCGCTTCGTGCCATGTTTTGTCTCGAGTTCACAACCTTTGGAACAGGAAAGATGGGATTTGTCTCCTTTGGGTTTGGGACTCGTACAGCAGTCTGGGAAAATATTGTAGTCTAGATATGGTATTGGTTGGGAAGGAGGAAAAATACCAACTCCAAGCGTCTTAGAGCTTCTAATTAAAACGGGCAGCAAAAACATGAACTAATACAGATTTGTAAAGTACACTACAGCATATAAATTTACATTAAGTTCTGCCAATACTACTTCCAATAGAATATTTGGGAGATGTATAATTATAAAAAGCAATCTGCCTTCAAGAAAATTAAATCTTACATAGTGGCATATTTAGGGAGAATGTGTGAATTCAAATGAATATCAATTGGAGAAGTGAGAAATTTTGAAGAATGTATTTGAAATTGCTAAAGCCAGATTGCCTGAAATTATTTGCTAGGGTTCAACTTTTCCTTTTGGTAAAGTTGTAACCTTAGATAATTTCAAAAGTACTGTATGTATTAAAATTTAAAAAGTCATGCCATTAACTACAAACTACATGAAATGTAGTAGTGTCACATTTTAACCTACTTTTCATAGGTAGCTAATTTGACACACCCCCCGGGCCTTTTTTATATTCATATGATTATATTTGTATAATTTGTAATTTAATATTTATAGTTATCTGCCACATAAAGATGTTTTGGTCATGACAGACTCCATATGTAACTAGTCTCGTAAAATTGTTTTACTTAGATTGTAGCCATCTTCATGTAAATACACTCTGATGTTCTTATAGTGAAGAAACTGCCTAGTTGCATTTTTCATCTTGTCACGGAGCAACACATGACCACATATATTTCTGTAAAGAAGTTTTCTCTACTAGTGAGTTTTAGACGTCAAAGTTGGTGCATATTTACTGCCTTTTACCTTAAGACTTCATTTTTAATGTATAGATATATCAAAATGTGTATACATTATTCTTGGGAAATAGCATTTGCTATCAGAACTGTTCTATAATGTACATATGTTTTTAAACTTGCACATGAGTTTTAAGACAAGGAGAGATCTAGAAATGATATAGTTTGGTTATTTTATATGTCTCGATAGGTACCAAATTGTCCAAACTGCAACTTTTTTGCCAGCAGTTTGGGACTTGACAATTTACTATATATAATCTTACTAGAAAGTATCAATCCTTGAATTTCTGTCAATCTGATGAAATAGCACTCTCTTTTGTTGTGTTTTTTTGTTTTTTGGTGGTGGTACTAAAAATTGGACTTGGGGACTTCACACTGAGCTACATCTCCAGCCAAGTTTTTCATTTTCAGAATGTCACTAACTTGCTAAGTTGCCTAGGTTGTGCTCAAACAATCCTGTCTCAGCCTTTCAAAATGGTATGATCATAGATATGTGCCACCACATCAACTTTATTTTTCTGTTTATTTCCATAATTTCTTATTTTTGATATCTTTTTCATAAATCTATTTAAACACATTTCCTACTAATTGTCTTATTCTCTGGTCACTGTTTTTTATTATACTTTATGCATATAAATGACATCTGAATATTGCTATATTGTTTATGTGCTACCATTGCTAGATTATTTTATGACATGAATTTAGATCTTTTATGTAGTTAAATAATTACTAATGGACCGTTGCTTTTTGTATTCTTTTTATGCTTAGATTCTGAAAGATGTGATGTGTATTTTTAAAACTAAAATTTTATTTTTAACATTTAAAAATATAATCTAGCCTTAGTTTATGTGTGTGTGAAGCCGTGACATGGGAATCTCATTGAATAATTACTTTTATTTTGAAGTAAGTTCTCCCTTAGCCCAGGCTATCCCCAAACGTGATTCTGCCTCAGGCTCTCAAGTAGCTGGGGCCACATGTTTGAGTCACCAAGCCTGGATGTTTATATTAACTAAGTTTTCCAAGATTTTTTTCTTGTATGACTTAGCATTTATTTGCATGTTTTTTATGGTTTCTCTTGGTATTGTGAATTATACAATATTTTACATTTCAGTTCCTTGCTAACAGAAAATGTGTTGATTTTAAAACTTATTTAAAGTATACAGCATGTTTTTATATACATATGCAGTGGTCTGATTACTAAAGTCAAGGCAGTTAGTTTATCTGTCATCTCACATAGTGTCTGTGGGTAAAAGCTTCTCAAAATCAGTTCTCTTAAAACAATCCCAAAATTCACGTGGAACAAGAGACCCAGAACAGTGAAAGCAATGCTGGGCAACAAGAGTAAAGCAGGAGACGTCGTAATCCCAGATTTCATGTTGTATTACAAAGCCACAGTGATGAACCATGGTACAGGCACAAAACCACAAATGAATCAGTGGAACAGAATAGAAGGTGCAGACACAATCTCAGGTGCATTCAACTCTCTGATCTTTGACAAGGGGGCTAAAAACGTGCACTGCAAGATTGTCCCTAAGAAATAATACTGAACAAACTGGCTATCCACATGATGCAGATTGGATTTAGACCTGTATCTCTTACCAAGTGATACACTAAATCGAAATATAGTCCTAAACATTAAACACTTGGCATGAAAATACGGTAGATAAAAATCTTGGAAGTATAGGCATAGGCAAGGACTTTCTGTAAGACTATCAAAAACCTTATGTATAGCAAAGGAAGCAGAGGGTGAAGAGAGCCTACAGAACAGGAAACATTTTACCTGCTATACCCGAGACAGAATACTAATATCTAGAATGAAACGCAATTTAAATCCTGAAAATAAAAAGATCCAATCAAAAAATAGCTGAAATGAATAGCCGTTTCTTAGAAAAAGAAGTAAAAATGGCCAGTAAGTAATGAAAAAGTGTTCATCTGTGGCCATTAGAAACATGGCAAGTTAAAAAAGCGTTGAGATTCTATCTTTTCCAGAAAGAATACCTATCATCAAGAAATCAAATAACAAATGCTGTTAAGACTGGTGATGAGGGAGGTGTCCTACATTGCTGGAGGGAATATAAATTAGTACAATTACTGTTGAAATCAGTATGGAGATTCCTGAAGAACTAAAAATAGAAATTCCACAGACTACTATTCCACTTCAAGTTCCTGAAAGTGTTGATACCATAGTACCATATGTGCATACCGATATTTATAGCAGCACAATTCGTAATAGCTAAATCTCAGAAGTAGTGTATTTGTCCATGAAGAGATGAATCAATGAATAAAATGTATTTACATACAGTTAACTAGTAAGAAAAGTCATTTGTAAAAAAATTAATGCACCTTAATTAATGTTAAACAGGACAAGCTTAAGTACTGCAAGGTTTATATAAGAAACCCAAAATACCAATGAAGTGAAAAATACAGGTACTAAGAAGCAAGAAGATAAATCTTTTTGTAGGTCAGAAAAAACTAAGAGAGGTGGGGAAGGGAAAGGAACATGGAAAGAATTAAGATGTATTAAGTACATATGCCAACCCCTACCATAAATGTAATCATTATGTACAGCAAATATATACTAACAAAAATAAAAATTGTTTTAAAAAGCTGAATTGTATTCCACTGGAGTATTTTATTTTTTGTCATTTGTCAATGAGCAATAAAATGCTTCATCCCTTGGCTAATATGAATAATGCTATAGTGAACGTAGAAGTTCAGATACAATAAACAGGTCCTGACTTGATTTTCTTTTGGGTGTGTACTCAAAGGGGGATTGGTGGATAGGTGGTGATTCCATTTATAAGTTTTTGAGGAATCTTCATACTATTTTCCATAATGCTTTTACCAACTTACAGTTCAAAAGTGTACTAAGTTCTTTTTTTTCTACATCTTGGAAGATGCTTGTTTTCTCTTGTTTCTGGGGTAATATTGGTGCAACAAGCATAAAGTGATATCTCACTGTGGTTTTGATTAGTAATATTGAGCACCTTTTAATGTACCATTGATTTTTAAAAAACTTTTATTTTAAAGATAGCAAAATCCAACAGAACAGAACAAAGTCAATCAAAGCAAGCCCGTAGACTTGGTACAGAACTTCAAAGCAGGATACTAGGAAAATATCTACTATAGTGTATCTTGTTATCTTCACAATAGTTGTCCATTCCATCAGGTATAGCAAAATAATTTCAAGGTTATTTTTGTACATGGTGTAAGTTGAGGGCCCAGTTATGTTCCAGTGCCTATGGAGATTTAACTTACCAATGCGATTTATTAAGGACACTATAAACTCATTTAGTGAGTGCCCATGTCAAAAATTAGTTGAAGACATGTGTGGCTTTCTTCCTGAGTCCTCTTTTTGTTTCATAGTTCTGTATGTAGAGAGTGTATGTGTGTGTGTGTGTGTGTGTGTGTGTGTGTGTGTGTTGCACGGGTATTGAAACTTGGGTTCTTGTATTCCCTAGGTGAGTGCCCCACCACTGGGCCTTACCCCCAGTACTATGTCTCTTTATGCCAGTGTTACATTGTTTTGACTAATATAGTTTTGAAATATAATTTGGAGTCAGATAGACAGGAGTCACCTCTAACTTTTTTGTCAGAAATTGCTTTGGCTGTTCAGGGTCTTTGTGTTTCTATATGAATTTTTTGAATTGAGTTATTCTATTTCTGTAAAAAGCATCATTGATATTTTTGACAGAGACTGTGCTGAATGTGTGTATTGTTTTAACTAGTGTGGGCATTTTAACACTCTGCCAGTGCATGAACTCAGGAGAGGTGTGCCCATATTGTGTCTTCCTCAATTTCTTTCATCACTCTTTCACAGTTTAGATTGTATACAGAACTCTATACTTTTACCTTCCTCTCCCACATTTTGCTTTTGATGTAATGGTTTACACTTTTATACTATATATCCTTTAAGAAATTATTATAGCTGTAGCTCATTTTATTAATGTTTAGCCTTTCCACTACAAATATGTGATTTAAACACCACCACATAGTAATAGAATATTTCAAATTTAATTACTTCCTTATTTAGCAAGTTTGATACTTTAAAATTAATAATGTTACTAATTAGCATTCTTTTCTTTCTTTTAGCACTTCTTGTATAAGGGTCTAAAAGTAATGAAGTCCCTGAGTTTTTATTTGTCTGGAAATGTCTTTATCTCTTTTTTATTTCTAAAAGACCGATTTGCTGGATAAAATATTCTCAGTAGGCAGTTGTGGTTTTTTCTCCCTTAATCACTTTGATAACTTCCTGTTCTTTTCTGATCCGTATAATTTTTGCTGAGAAATCTGCCGAAAGCCTTAGTTGGAATATTTTCTGGTATGTGAGGATCTTTTTCTCTTGCTCTTTTTATTTTTATTTTTATTTTTATTTATTTATTTATTTTGTGGCACTGAGGATTGAACTCACAACCTCGTGCCAGTCAGACAGGCGCTTAAGTCATGGAGCCAAACTCCCAGCCCTGGTTTTTTGAGGCAGGGTCGCACTGTGTAGCTCAGGCCGGCCTTGCGCTCTCATAGCCCAAGCCGGCCTTGGACTCACACCGCTCCTCCTACCTCAGCCTCCTGAGTGCTGGAATTAAAGGCATGTGCCACCACGCCCGGTTCTTGCTCTTTTTAATATTCTTTTTTATTTTCCTCTCTTTTTTTGTAGTTTGATTATAATATGCCATTATATTATCTTTTTGTTGAACCTATCTGGAGATTTTTGCACTTCCTGTATCTGAATATATCTTTCCACACTCTTGGAAATATTCATGCATCATTCTTTAAATAAACTTTCTGTCCCTTTCTCTCAGCTTAGTAATTCTTGTAATGTGAAAGTTAAGCCTCTTGGTAATAGTCCATAAATCCTTTAAGTTTTCTTTATTTTTTTTGCTCTTTTCATTGTATGTTTTCAAGTCTTTGACTTCACAGATTCTTTCTCCTTGATCTGTTCTGTTGACATGCCTTAATTTATTTTTAACTTCGCTAATTTTAGCATCTTCTTTTAGGGTTTCTGTTTGGTTTTCCTTTAACAATGGGTTAAGGTGAGAAGGATAAATATAAAGATGACTATTAAGAAATTCTTAAGCTAGATGTGGGAGGCTGAGGCATTGGAGGTTTAAACTCAGCCTGGGCAACTTACTGTTTGAAAATAAATAGCAGACTGGTGTAGCTCAGTGTTAAAGCTCTGGATTCAGTTCCCAGTGCTGCACATGTATGCACACTCACACAAATTCTTGAAACTGATTCACTAATTATAGAAAATATGATTGAATATATGAAATAAAATTAAAGTGGATGAAAAAATAAAAGAATGAGCAAGATCTTCACCCATAAAAAGAACTAATGAACTTTTTTCTTCTTATTGAACTTTTAGAGTTCCAAATAGGGATCACTAATGCAATAGAAGTTGTCATTAAACTGATGAAAATAAAAAGTACCATTTATTAATATCTTACATTATGACCTCCTGGTTTCTTATTGCACTTCTGAAGACCTTTCTTATTGTTTTCTTGGCTTTATGAACCTTTCCTTGCTTTACTGAAGAATAATGTGCAGCATAATGCTGTCATCTGAAAATGATGGTCCACTTGCCATGTCAGTTGTTCCATAGGGTTCCATGGAATTAAGGTGATTTTTATCACCCATTTACATCCCCCTTAGCTTTATAACTCAAAGCATTACTCCCTTGTTTGTGGTGATGCTACTGTAAATAAACCTGTGCTGCCACTTGAACAAAAAACATACCATGCACAATTTATGTATAGGACAAAATACTTGATAGCCAATGACTGGGTCAGTGATTTATCTATTTACAATATTTTATCCTAGTCTCTTTTTACTTACTAAAACAGGTTTACTTGAAGAGTTTGCCATGTCATGCCAGCTACAGCCTCCTACATCTCATATTTTTAGCACATCTCTTGATTGCATCAAAAGGGAGTGTAGACTAAATGGCCTGTACGATCTAGGTTGTAGAAGACCATTCTAGGATGGTCACACAATCAAAGTCATCAGTATTTGTCAGAATATGGTCCTTTTGTTGTTTTGTTGTTTTGAGGTGGGGGGGATCTTGCTATGTAGTTCAGGCTGTCGTTGAACTCACTGTGTGGCTGAGGCTAGCCTTGAACTCATGGTAATCCTCCTGCCTCAGGCTCCTGAGAGCTGGGATTACAGGAGTTTGCCATAATACCTGACAATGCTCCTATTGTTAACACATAAGCATTTATGAACTGGCTCAATATGTTTGTCTCAATTTTTATTTCATTGTAAAAGTTAAAATCCAGATGGCACTGATTGGGTGAACTCAACAAAAAGCCAAGAGATTATAAAGAAAGAGTTCTCATGCCTGATTGTGTGATACTAGTTGTCTCAAACACTGAAACGCATCTTAACACAAAAGCCACCACAACGTTTTAGAAGAAATACTTCTACAAGGCTGTCTGTCCAGCCACTGTTGATGTTGGCCACAGACTGGTGTTACCCCTGCTACTAACGTCTGTACCAAGAATCATTGCTTTTAAATGTTATATTCTTCATTTTGTCTTTAGAAACTTTCCTTTAGCCACTTTGAAAATGCTCAAAGGTCACTATGACATCCGTATTCTCAGGATAATACTCTTGTTCCCAAATGAATACTAGCAGACTGTCTTGGGTGCTTACAAAGTGGGTCAGAATCAAGGCCAACTGCAAAGGCAATTAGTAAGTCCTGGAGCCAGGTGTGGTATTGACGCTGGGCCCTGTGTGCTGTTCTTTCTATAGCTCACTTTTCCTGTTTTGGTGAGTGTTCTTTCGTGTTGGACCCTCACTGTGGGGTTTGGGGAGCTGGTCATCAAACCCAGGGCTTGTGCGTGCTAGACAAGTACTCTACTGTTTAGCAAGCCCACCTCATTCTGGTAGAGATTTCCTACTGATTGGAATTATGTTTAGATAAGGCCACCTTAAATAATTTTTTTCTTTTTTTTGAACTTGGGATCAAACTCATGACCTTGCAAGAATTTTTTTAAAATTTGTTTTTGGGACTATAAGAAACTTTTGTCATTTCTAACAAGCTCTCCTTATGTAAGAACATTGTCTAGCTGAACACTCAGTTTCCCATACAACTTACATTCTGTGAGATTTCATGTCTCTTCTGGTGAATTCTCTTTTGTTCCTGTGCATGTAGTTTAACATGTTTGGTCAGGGTGTCTAATTAGTATTTTTTGATAAGCACATTTATTTTGTTTTATATTTGTTTCTATGTATAAATGATTTTTCTGTTTTACTTTTTTTTTTCTTGCTTATTTCTGAAAACTCTTTTTGAGACCGAGACTGAACATTCTGAATGGTAGGCATAAAATGGCCGGTTGAAAGCCCATGATGTGGGTACCATTGTCAGGGACGGATTTTCATTTCCGTAGCTGGACGGTCTGTGCGAGTACTAGCTGGCCACAGCCACACGAGGGCGCCCATAGGGCATCTGTCAAGCATGAAACGATTTTCTTATAACTAAGGAAAACTTGGTCAGAATCAACAAACTAGTGTAAAGGCCTTACACCAAATAAAAATGCTTTGCCAGATATAACTCTTAAAGCAAAACATTTCCTTCAAACCCTTAATGTTCCCTGGCAGGTTTATAAAATTGTCTTTGCTCAAGGCAAAGAAACAAATGGCTACACAGATTCTCAAAAACAGTAAATGATCTTCCTCTTCCCCCAACTCCAGCCAACAATATTACAGATCTATCTTTTTATTCCTTCCTTCCTCCCTCCCTTTCTTCAACTGTATCTTTTCCTTGCTTTCTTCTTTTTTCCTTCCTTACACTCTCCTGTCTCCTAAACCCTCTTCCTCTCCTCTTATTAAAGGATAGGATAATACTTAAACTGTAATTACATGATTAATATGCAAAGACTTTTTAGCTTACTACCTTTTTCATGATCTATTTTCTATTGACTACTTTGTTTATGTTAGCATAAAGACAAATTGAAATAAACAAGGTACAAACCACTTAAAATTGTTTCTTACGGCGTTTCAGCCAAAATAGAAGAAGAAAACCATTCAAATTTATGGTTTATCAACTTACAGTAGGTCCATGGAAATCTAAACACCTAAGAGATATTCCTTTTAGAAATAAAAATTCAATGTACTTGGTTAACAGAGTGATAAAAGAGTTAGTTGAAAAGTTAACAATCTGTAAATGAAGAACTAGATATTTCTGTTTGTTCATCAAGTTGAAAATTCTGAGTATAGCCTCAAAATACCCTAACCACATGCCTTCATCAAAATATTGACCTACACATGATGAAGATTAAGACTGGACTCATATCTTTCACCATGCACTAAACTAAAATTGGAATGGATCAAAGATCTTAATATCAAAACAGAAACATTAAATATACTGGAAAGTAGAGTAGGTAAAACTCTTGAAGACATTGGTGTAGGCAAAGACTTTATGAACAAAACCCTGATCACACAGGAACTATCACAAAGAATCAATAACTGGGATCTTGCCCTATTGAAATTGTTCTGCACAGCAAGAGAAACCACCAACAGAGTAAAGGGACGACCCACATCATGGGAGAAAATGTTTGCCAGCTGTTCCTCAGACAAAGGATTACTATCAAGAATATATAAAGAACTCAAAAAATCAGTCCTCCCAGATTTAATACCCAATCCAAAAATGAGCATCTGAGATTAATACACATTTCTCAGATGAAATACAAATGGTAAATAAATGCACGAAAAGTGTTCAACATCACTGGTCATTCGAGAAATGCAAGTTAAAACAGCACTGTGATTCCACCTCATCTCAGAAAGAATGGCTACTATCAATAAATCAAGCAATAACAAACACTGAATGAGCTGTAATGAAAATGCAGAAACAACATACCAAAACTTGTGGAATGCAATCGAAGTGGTCCTAAAAGGAAAATACATAGCAATAAATTGTGACATCAAGAAAACAGAACGAGCACAAATGAAAAATCTAATGCTAAGTATCAAGCTTCTAGAAAAAAAGCAAGTCAAGTCCAAAGCTCATAGAAGAAAGGAAATTACAAAGATCAGAGCAGAAATTAATGCAATCAAGACTAAGAAAACAATACAAGGAATTAATGAATCAAAAAGCTGGCTGTTTGATAGAATAAAAAATATTGATAAACCTCTAACCAACATTATCAAGAAAAAGAAAAAACTCAAATTCATGCTATAAGGAATGAAAAGGAAGAAATTGCTACAGATCCCATGGGAATTCAGAGGATCATGAAGATCTACTTTGAAGATCTTTACTCACATAGGGTGGAAAGAACAGAGGAAATGGACAAATTCCTAGAAATGTATGAACTACCAAAGCAGAATCAGTAAGATATAACAATTTTAAATAATCCAATATCAGCTACTGAAATTGAAAATGTGATTAAAAATGAACCAACAAAGAAAAGCCCAGGTCCGGATGGATTCAAAGCTGAATTCTACAAGAAATTTAGAGAAGATTTAATGCCAATAAGGTTCAAACTCTTCAATGAAATTGATAGGGAAGCAATTCTTAACTCATTCCTGGAGGCAAGTATTACTCTGACAGCAAAAGCAGAGAAAGGTCCAACCAAAAAGGAGAATTATATGCCAGTCTCTCTAATGAACATTGATACAAAGATTCTCAATAAAATACTGGCAAATAGAATGCAGCAAATCATCAAGAAGATTATACATCAGGACCAAATGGGGTTTATCCCAGGAATGCAGGGATGATTGAACATACGCAAATCAATAAATGTAATACACCACATCAACAGAGCCAAAGAGAAAAATCAATGATCATCTGAATAGACATGGAAAAAGCTTTTGATTAAATCCAACACTTGTTCATGATAAAAAAAAAAACTTGCAATAGATGGTATCTACTTCAATCTGATAAAAGCCATCTATGAGAAACCAACAGCCAACATTAGCGCTCAGTTGTCTGTGAATGAGGCAGCGTATTTTTAATGGTTAATGACACAAAGGCAATCCAGATTTTGGCATACAGAGAAAACTAACTAATAGTAACAATGATGTGACCTTGGCAATAGTAGTAAAATATGCATCAATAATAGTGTCAAAGACAAAGGGTATAAATATGACATACTCCAAAAATGAATAATGAACCTTCTTTAACCATAGAAAAGAGATCTATTATTGTATTATAAACACTAAGACAATCCAAATAATGACCTGGAATAAATACTACATTCAACAATTATACGTCCACTAAAAATAGAACAATATTCAGCAGTAATAACTATTAAGGTTTCATGAAGTTCAATCGTTATATAGTAAAGATGGATGGGTTGGGAAACTGGAGAATGAAAAAAGTAAAATTTAAAAAATTAACCAATTGAGAAAGAGGAGAGAAAAGTGTGATAAAAAATGTTATTTATGATTAAATGTAAAGCAATAATACAAGTGAAAACAACAGAAATGATAGGAAAGAGAATTGGACAAAATAAAGGAAAAACTAATAAGAAAAAAAAGGAAAAATGAAGCAAAAAAGGAGGCAAGCCTCCAGCTGCCTGTCTAATAAAGATACCAAAAAGAAAACCAATAAAGAAAAAAGAAAAAAAACATTGAGTCCAAAAATAAAAAATAATACTTTCTCTGTATATTCGAATAGATGATACGTTTTCAGGATCTGCTGTCTTGGTATCCAGCAAGTCATGATTTTCTTCATCTAGATTTATGGCCTGTGAGTTTGTGACACACCCTACCCCCTTCTCCAAACAACCTTCTGCCTGTACACAATAGACTGTGGCAACCTTCCAAGCTGAGTTGTGTCCTTGTTCACATCGGTAGATGGCAAAATGAATCAAATCAGTAGTCTCTGCTGGATATAGTCAGTAGGATGGGGGCTCAAGCTGAGTACAAAACTTCATGCCAGCACTTTCAGATCCAAGCCATACCTACTAGGTCTAGTTTCTCACCACAAACACCAGAGCTTTTATCCTTCCCAGTCTTTTAAACTTTTCAGATGGTCTATGTCTATCTCATCCCTTCTCCATGGTCATCTCCCATGACTCTCTCTCACCCGATCATTGTCAAGGGATAACACAGGAAACTGGGAAACAAAAGTTATTTTGTAATTTTTCTGTGACTCAGTCTTAAACAAGTGACCCCTTCCTAAAGCAGTGTCTGATGAAACATGGTCTACTAATATGGTAGATGCTGTCCTGGGTTTCCTCTCCAACTCTTACCTACTATGAAGGAGTCAATTCTAGAGCCAAGCACCATGCTGTGTTGTAGTCTCCAACATCTGTGAATTTTTCTTGGGGTCAGTACTGCTGACTAATTTTGTAATTTCTCCTTGGATCTACTGACTTTCTGGGCCTAACTTTTCTCCCTGGGCATTGGCCTCACCAGGTTGACCTATTGGTTGGTGACTCTGCTTCCCCCATGATAGGAAGAAACAAAATGCAGAAGCAACTCAGAGCTGGGAGATGGTTGTGGCCAGGATGTGGAGTCAGTCAGGGGCCAATGTGCAACTCCATCTGGTTTGTCTGGTCCCAGGGCATGGCTGTTTGAGTCTGCTGTGCATGACTCCATTCAGTCAAATATATTTTTGCAAGAAGAATGGAAGCATTTACTTTTTTTCCTCTTTGATTATTCTAAAATTTTAAAATAAGCTTCATAATACACTTTTTTTTTCATAATACACTTTTTGGACAAAATGATTATTTGCGTAAGTTAAATAAGAATCTGTTCTTAATACAGGATAAAATTAGATATGACAAATATGAAAATATATATAGAATGCCTAGCTTCAAGGCTTCAAGTAAATGTGCAAAAAGCATTGTTGCCTGTTAGGCCCTAGAACCTTAGGATATTAGGTAATGCACACGCAAATTTAAAGTTTGTTTTAGTTTGATTTTTTTCAACTCAAGGAGTTTTTAAATCTGACATTAGTGTATGATAAATCACTTTATACCATATCTATATGTGTGGTAAAGCAAAAATATAATAAAACTAAGCTCATATATGAAAAGGAGTTTTACTTATCATTGGTAAAAAAATTGTTATGACTGTGGAGGCAACAATTGTTTCTAATGAAAGCTGTAATTCATGTGTTTTTAAATTGTAGCTCTACTCACTATTTTTGAAGGTTTAAAACCACGAACTGGACAGGACACTGAATTCTCCTGGCTTCCCCCAATTCAATTTTTTTTCTTATAGAATTACTAAGATCAGGAAATACTCTTTCTTGCAGACCATAAAATGAGCATAGACAACTTGTAAATCTCAAAGGACAAGACACATATCTGAGGGCAGGCTGCACAGAAAGTTCATCAAAGTACCCAATTCCATAACCAGGGACTTTAAAGCTAGAAACAAGGATGACAGGTTAATGTCAAAACAAGCCTGGATATCACAACCTAGTTTCTCATAAGTTTGTCTGACTTTTTATCGAGCTTTTTATTTGGAAGGATAATGGTGTGATTAAAATCTCATAATCAATAGCTACTTCAGGTAATTTGATGGAACTTGACCCAAGAAACACTTTAGTACATCTAGTGATTAAATTTAGGGACATTCTCAGTGCAACTTTTTGTTCAAATGATACTATTAGTCCCTTTTTGTAACATCCTCTTGTTTCAATCATGGAATAATAAATGGTAAGATTGCCTTAGATTATTTATTGTTTAAGAACAGTTCTGTGAACAGCTAGTAGATTAGGCTGTACCTGAATACAATTCTTAGGGAAAAACAGACCTGGCTGCAGAAAACAGCAGACTCAGTGAGAACAGCAGGTCTTACTTAGGCTCCCTGGACATTTTAATTATTCAGTTTGTCACCTTTAAGCCTTGTTTTTCAAAACTATTGTGCAAATTTGCTGAACTTTTTTTGGTTTTGTTTCGTATGTCTCTTTTTGAACTATGGATCTGTGGCTTGTCAAAATTCTGCTGAAACAAATTTAAAAAAAAGTATTGCTGTCAAAGATTTTAGAGAAAATAGCTGTCATGTACAAAGCAGATAGATTTAACAATGGACTCCATGTAAATTTAGCCTGGGAACAATTTCTTCTAAACTTCCCGTTGCTAAAATGTGTCTGAAAGGGTTTTGACACTAATTCCTAGTCACTAATCACCCAGTGACATAGGATGGCAGCAGAGAGAATGAATGATTATTCAAAGACAAGACTTACTCAATCACCAAGAGGGCCAGAGGGGCTATTTTCACCTGAGTGTCCACCACTGCCGCGGTCCAGCCGGGCTAGGTCCACAGAGTCCCCGAAGGTGGGCTGAGCATCGGCGCGTGGAGAACAGACACACAAACAGCTCAGAGACTGTGTGAATCTGCTTTGTTTATTGTAAGCTCAAACAGAATGTTATATACTTTTTTTTGGCCAACGTTGAAAGTTTTGATAAAAGAAGAAAATCAACAGGTGTTTCTATGATAACATGGTTTCTATAGTTACATGATTAGTTAGCATAGGCAGAAAATTTATATCTCGTTAAAGACCTAGAAGCGTGTTTTTACTACTAATAAGTGTTCCATAGTGGTATCCTATCTAGAAGCCTATAAAACATAAGATTATACTCAGCCCTAATTTAGCCCCCCATCTCCCTGTGATGTTCTTGCAGCTGCAAGGACATGTTATCTACCTTGCCTCTATAGTAATATATCAGCCTCTCTGTAAGGAGGTTCCCAGACAGCCCCAGCTAGCTGGTCATTATTATTATCATCAAAAGCTCTCAAACTTTTACTCTGGCCTTGGCCTTGCCGGTCTGAGTCGGTATCAGACCACTACACCATTAATAGTGGAAAAACATTTTATTAACTATCCTTTTGTTCTTAGGGAGCCTGCACTTTGTTTACTGATTTTATGCATGGGAAAGAAAGAAGAGAAATTTTTTTGAACTGGATCAGGGCACAAGTTAACACAGTAGTTCCCAAGAAACCTTAACCCACTCCCACAAAGCCAATTTTTATGCTGCGGCCTTTTCTTAGAAAATGTCCTCCTTCCATGTTTGGACTTTGTCAGCAGAACATGGGTCCCTCTTTCCTTCCATGTTTGGACTTTGTCAGCAGAACATGGCTAGAAAAGGACGCAGCACACCGCCAGGGAGAATTCTAGGAGAATCCCTGGAGCTTAGAACCCTTTGGATTCTAGAATATTCTAGAATATTAGTGTAAGCAACAAAAACAGAAAAAAGTTTAGGGAAGGATTTGTCTCAAAGTTATGCAGCTTTTCTTGGGGAAAAGAGAAGGAGGATGGTCAGGCAACATGTGTCACTAATCTAAACTTGTTTAACTATTTACTTCTCACATGGCCTGTGTGCTTTTGCCCCATAGTTTAACTCCTTGGACATATTCCACAAATAGGGTTAGATCAAGTGAATACTCAAGACAGAGCTCTCTTTTCAAGTGAGGGACAGTTGCCCCCTAACTGTAGGATGGCTGGTCAGCAATGTTTTCAAAGACAGACCTGTCCTAGTCAGATCCTCAGTATTTGGGAAGAAAAAAACCAAAAACAAAAACAAATATGAATGTTTTCAAAATCAAAATAGTCATTTTTGTTAGCCCTAAAATAAAATTAAGTAAAACTAAGAAGGTTATGAAGGAAATTTATGATTGCCTAATAGTAAATATCACATAGGACTCTGCCAGAACCAGAAATACAAACTGTACTTCTGGAAGTACATTTGCTTCGTGACTGTCTATAATACCTATTTTTGCCTTTAAAAGTATCCCTTTGCCTCAACCATTTTGAATATTCAGAGTTTACTTTGGCAACCATATTCCATTGCAATGTTGTTCTATTCCAAGATAAATAGTATTACTCTTTAGAGAATCACTCTGTTATTTTCGTTGACACATTCTGCTCTGATTCTTGCAGCTTGGGTATTTTCATTATGATTGGTCAGCCCAGGTTCAAAACTCACCTTTTCTGGCCTAGAGTGTCTCATTAAATTTCACCAGTTTATTTGACTTTCATTGATCTCATTTTTTGGCCACCCACACTGGGCCACTCTCACCCATGTCCCTGGATTCTAGGTTTTTCCTTAAACAATTAACAAACTTATTCTTCGTGGCATTTCTACAGACAATAAGAGTCAGTGGAAAATTATCACACAGGAAAATGAACACAGTATGTGAGTGGAAAATCTGAATAATAAACATACAAAGGATAGTGCTATAGTTATGTTCCTATGGCCCCAGCAAGTCTCATGTAATCATGGCATGGATGCAATTGAGTCTAGCGTTTGTGATTGGTTTGTTTTCTGGTGCTGGGATTGGTGATGTGAGTGCTGTACCTGCCCAGGGGTGGAAATGAGATACAGTGTAAGGGCAAGTAGAAGGTATGTTTTCTTTCTTGCTGGTTTGCTCTTTTGCTGTTGGCAACCACCATGAAAGGCTGCCCCTCCACACCGTCATGCCTTGCAGCCAGCTGAGTATGGACTGAAACCTCCAAGAACTGTAAGAAATAAACCTTTCCTTTCCTAATATTGGGTGTCAGGTATTCTGTCTCAGCAATGAGAAAAAAGTAACCAAGACAGATAGTCAATCTGATTAATAATTAGGGATTTGTTAATTATATTGACACATTTTCATATGTATGTGGTATGATGAAAATGTACAGTGAATGTCTACATAAATTTTTTTTGCAGTAAAAGACACATTACTATTAACCTCCTTAAAATACTCTTCCTTAAAATATTCTTTTTTCCTCCCTTCAAACACACTTATTCCACTTGTCTTGCCAGTTTCTGAATCCATTCTTAAAGTCCTCTTCCTTGTCTTTATGAGCTGCAGTTAAATAAAATGTGAGACCTGCTGCTGGAAACCTTCCAAGGGAAAGGAAGGCACATAAAAAGATTAACTTGTGTCCTTATCTACCTTATCTACAGGATCTGAAGACAAGCAATTTCTGTAGCTTTCTCAAAGTCATAATGACCATGAAAGGTAAATGTTTTAAATCAGTTTAGAACATTGAGTCAGCCACGACAACTCAGCTAAAGACACAAAAGAGGATTTGTAGAGCTGCTTCAAAAGCAGGTAAGACTAGTGGCATAAATGTATTCAAAATGAGGGGTAGTATTTTAAGAGCGATTAAGAACAATGTGTCTTTTATAGCAACAAATTTAAAAAATAAAATGGTCACTAAACTTTTCTATCACACCTCACAGATAGTACTCCAATCATGCATAGGCTACAACCTGATAAATCTAGTGGAAATAGGAAATATATTTAAAATTTAGTTAGCATATGTAGCTTATATAGCCTCACAGCTTGGCGAGACAATATACTGTAGAACAGCATCTGTTTGCCCTCCAAACTGAAAGCTCTGACTCACTGCTAATGCAGTGTTGAGAGACTGTCACCCATGACTTCTGCTGAATGTGTATTGATCTCCTATGGTCACAAGTGTGAACCATCATAAGCCAAGGACTATCTGTAGATTAATATTCACTGTAAGTGTGGCACCAACTAATTGATGACTCCTGTACTGATATGAGGGGTGTTGGGATAGAGTAGTAATATTTGCTGGATACATGTGGACTTGACAAAGTAGACTTCCTTTAAATAATACTGTGCTAGGTCCTGCTGAAATTAAAAACTCTATCTGGCAATATGTAAATTCTTATTGTACATTCGAATATCAGGGAAGTGACCACCAGCATAGTTGAAAGACTAAAAAGTCACCTCTAAGATTAACCTCATCAGAATCTCTGTATGCTTCCTCATTGAATAACTTCATTTTCAAAAGAAATCCAAGCCTCCTTTTCATAAAGTTTACCATGATGCAGGTCCTAAAGGGCCTTGGGGTGGTACAAGTGAGAAATTTTAAATATTGATAAAATATTTTTTTAAATATTGTATCTGCAGTACTCATTTTCATTTTGTTGCTTCTCAGCTCTAAATATATCTTTTTGATTTTGAATTTGTAAGCTAGTGACATTTCTTTTGCCAGCTGTATGAATGCTGAGTTTTACCAACAGAGGGCACTAGAGTGACTCTGTTTGGCTTCCCAGGCGAAGGAGCATACCTCTGTTGTTCTCTGACAATGTGTTGTTGCTGACAGGAAAGGAAAATAGATTGTTCCCGGATTATTGGTTTGCCGTCTGAGACAGAAATACAGATCCAGCCAGTCCTACCCTCATCCACAACAGCCATGCTACGGGAAGGAGACGATAGAAACACTCTTCTGCCATACCCTGCCAGGGAAGACCTATGCTGATGCCTAAGCCATGCATGAAGCTCCTTCTTATAGCCCAATCGCGACTCAACTAGCAGAACCCTATGGATTTTGTCTTTCTGCTGCTGCAAGATGCTGTATGGCCACCTTTTCTGGGTCCTAGTGTCACCTTCTGTCCAACAGCAACATTTTGAGGTCTCACAAGGTTGTGTGCGTGTGTTTTTTGAGTCAATAATAAAATTTATTTCTTGTACTACTGTCTCCCTTATCTAAACTTGTGCATGCTTTTTATTTACTACAGATGGTGTCACCTTCAGACTTTGTAAAACCCTCCATGAGTTCTTAACATATGTTGCAGCCCTCAGATAAAAAGATCTTGGGAAAATATTTCTGAGTAATGCCAAGCCTTTGTGTATGAGATTTTTACTATGTTTTGATTTGTTGTAAAGCATGCAAATAAGTTTTTCATACAGTGAGGTGATTTCAAGAAGTTGTGGAAGTAGCTGTATACCAGGGAAAAGTATGATTGTTTTTCACTGGTTATAAAGCAGTGGAACTAATTGGTACTATCTGATCCAGAAGATATTGGGGCAAGCTGCTTCCTTGAACCTGGAAAAAATTGGGGAAATTCAATTACGTGCCCCTGGATTGATCATTTTAAAAGTTTCTGCCTTTTGTTCTGTTTTTTCTCCATTTTCTTTTCAAAAGTACACAAAGGAGATCTTAAAAGACACACATTTTAAGAGATTATAGATATCTCAGTGTCTACTACTAAAACATCACCTCCAAGTTGTGTTTTACAAAGTGGGCACCATTTAAAACAAAATGCAAAAAAGAAGGTTGACTTTTCTCTGTATTTCTCTACATTCAAGTTAATGAGTAAAAAGTGTAAAACAGGTTTTGTTTTTTTAACAAGGGAGGGAAATATAGATAAAGATTATATCTAATCTACAACTTTTTCTCTTTTCTTCTTTTGATTCTTCACTGGTTTAACTCTATGGTGTTAAAGTAATTATAGTATTTAAAAAAATTCTCTGTTATGATTTACCCAAAAACATAAAGGGTCCCAATGGGTACCCTTAAAGAGAATTCTAACTGACTAGTTCATGGTCCTAAATCAAAAAGGAAAAAGATTATTACAATTTAACATGGCCAATACATAAAAAAATACACTCTCATTTAATATAGTTGTTTCATGTGTCATACATGCTTTTTTGTCTGTCTGCTAATCTTTGTAATAACTAGCTAATGTATATGCAGCTGCTCCAATTTTTTACATTTTTTGAACTCTTTTTTTTTGTTTGTTTGTTTGAATTTTTTGCTCTTACAGACTTTGGCTCTCCTTGAATTCTGAAGAAACTGGTTACACTGAATTCCAGGGCTACCAAACACTTGAGATATTAAAGGCTCTGTCTTTAAATCCCAGTCATTATGTCAAGGAAACTTCTAGGTCCAAAGTTGACATGAAACTAGAAAATAAACTGCCATAAAATTTTATTTTGCAAAGTTATGTGCAGTCTTAGTTAATGTATACATGTTTTGTATCTTACCTCAAATGTTCCTTTCCTCCTTTAACTTTGGGTGTCTGATATTTTGTCTTAACAGTGAGAAAAAGTAACTAAGATGGTTAGTAATGATATAGGGGAATGAAACTCCCAGCTTACTTTATGCCCGGTACAAGTCTGTGTTCTCTAAAAATCGAACAATGAATTTTAGGAAAAATGGAAGTTAAGAGCAGAATATATTTATTGAGAGAAAGAAAGCTTCTGTCTGAGGGACAGAATGGGTCCTGAGTGGGTTGCCAGGGACTCTGTCTTTTCTAGGGACTTTTATAGAGTAAAACCACAAGGTGAGCAGGTTGGGAACTTGCAAGGTGGGAATAAGGTGGGACAGAACTATGGTTAACCAATAAGATTAATTGCTCAGGTAAAATTGATTAAATCGGAGACAAATGAGGAAGCCAGTCAAGTAGTAAGTGGGTATGCTTAACAGCAGTGACTCTTTCTGTGGGAGGTTGGGATGGTGACTCCTGACTTCCTCAGGGCGATAGAGAACTATATAGAGTATCAGTCCTTAGGATATGGGTGCATTTGTTAGATGTTTTGTCTTGAGGCCTGGTCCACAGCAGGAGGTGTCTGTCTCCCCTGTAGTGGCAAGGTATCTGGGCTTTTGCACTGGCTCCTTCCAGGACCTAGCCCTGTCTGACTGCCTATAATATTTCTATCTAACTCACCTGCCTGTAACAGTAAGATAAAAGTAAGGGCATTTTAAAAATTATTAACATACATTTTACCTCAGTTATTAACCAATTAGATAATATTTACTCTTTTAAAAAGTTTAAGGTAAAATGTCCATTGCTTCTTATATTTAAAGTACTAGAAACTTTAGGATTTTTCTTTGGTAGAAAAGAAAAACAGTCTTAAAATTTTATGTCTGCTGATCTAATATCTTGGTTTTCATAAATCAGCAAAAATAAATGTTAAGCATATAAAGTGAGATTAATTCTTACAAGTATCTGTAGAAACATCTGGGTCATCAGTTGCTAAATTCCAGTAGTCTTGGCTTAAATTTAAAACAACAAAATTTTGGGGACTATTACGTATATACATACAGACATGTATGTATATGATTGTTTTAAGTTTTCAAAGAATTAAAATTCAAATATATGCCTCTGTATGAAAAATCACACACACACACACACACACACACACAATTTTTCCCTGGATGATGGCCCTTTGAGCCTGAGGAATTATCTTCTCTTTGATTAAAAAAGCCTAGATGGGCATAGTGGTACACACCTATAATCCCAGAACTCTGGGAGATTGAGCAGGAGGATTACAAGTTTGAACTTAGCCTGGACATCTTAGTGACTTAATGAGACCCTGTGTCCAAATAGAAAATATAAAGGAATATGTGACTATGGCTCAGTGTGAGAGCTCTGAGCTCAGTCACCAGAACTCCAGGACAGAAAAAACAGCACCTGCCTAAACCAATTTGATTTGGTTTTCCACCCTGATGAGTGACCCTTCTGATTTTCCCATGTCTTATTTTGCCTCACCACAGAAATATTACTTAAAAATTATTACATATGTATTTGAGTTGGCTATAATTAAGAATTTATATGATTTTCAAAATTCACAATGTAATGAACATATGTAAAACAAATCTCATCTATATAGACAAGGTATTTCAAGGTTGGTCTACTTGGACTAAAAAGCAAAAATTTTATATTTTATCAAGATTATTTCTTCTTTTCTGCTATTAGACTTTTAATTGTTTTTCTTAAAAACTTTTTAGAATATTAAAAATTTATTTAAATGTTAGTTTGTTATAATGTCATTTTATTGACCTGACTGTAACCAAATATTCTGTATGTCTGAGCTTTGTCAAATATACAAAGTTCATAGAACTAAAAATACATAAATTTACTATATAAGGTCTGTTAGTTAATTTTCTTATTGCTGAGACAAAATACTCAACACCTACGAGTCAAAGGAGGAAAGGTTTATTTCAGCTCCTGTCTTGTGGAAATTTCAGTCCGTAGTTAACTGGTTCCAGAGCAGGGCAACATAGCAGAGGGGCATCACAGAGGAGAAACAGTCCATGGGAGGGCAGACAGGAGGCATCAAGCAGCAAGCAGCATCAGTGACAAGCCTCCCTTTATATCCTATCCAGTCTATGCCACAACCAGGATGGGCCTTCCTAGTGCACACTCCCAGAACTATGGTAAATCAATTAATGGACTAATCCAGTACCACACATCTTTTATCCCAGTATCACACACCCTAAATCCAGCCACCTCTGAAAAGTCCCACATATGAGGACATGAGGCTTTGGGGGATATCTAGATACTAGCCATACCATTCTTCCCCGAGCCTCACAAAGACTTGTGAGCATCCTTTTATACAAAATGTAATTAGTCCATCTCAAAGTGTGGTCAAAGTCCTAACAGTTTCAACATTGCTGAAAAGTCTCAGTTCAAATTCTTTTATGATATTTAAGACACACTCTTACCTGTGAGCCCCTGGAAAGAAGAAAAGAAAGTTAAATACTTCCAAAATAAAATGGTGCAAGATGTACATCCTATTTCAAATAGGGGGATAGAAAAGAATGAGACCAAAACAAAGCCAGAATCCAGAAGGGCAAACATTAAATCTTCTAGTTTCATGTCCATCATAAGGGTGATCTGTGGCAAGAGGTGAGTTCTGAATGGCATGTGAGTTACTGCAGCACTGCAGCACTGCCAGTCATTGTAGCTCTCACAGCTTTTCTCTTGGGCTGGCTTTGTTCACTCCTTTCAACTTTCTTCCTATGATCCATATTCCTGGCTTCTCCAACATTCTAGGACCTCCACTGAACCTTCAGCTTCACACTCACAACTTCACACACTGCCTTCTCTGGGGCACATTTCTCAGTCTCTCAGGACTTCTAAAATCTGAGTGGAAGCCATCCTTTCCCCACAACTCTTGCATGATGCATGTACCTAAAATCAGCACACATGGGTGACCCCAAGGGGAATCACTAACTGTAATAGTAGCCAGGCTTCCTTCTTTCCTGCTGTAGGAATATAGTGCCTGGATTTTTTTTTCTTTTTTTTTTTTTGGCACCGGGGATCGAACTCACAGCCTCACGCCTGCCAGACAGGCACTTAAGCCACTGAGCCAAACTCCCAGCCCTAGATTTTTCAGGTAGGGTTGCACTGTGTAGCTTAGGCAGGCCTTGTGCTCGTATTGTAGCCCAAGCCTGCCTTGAACTCACATCGCTCCTCCTACCTCAGCCTCCCAAGTGCTGGGATTAAAGGCGTGTGCCACCATGCCCAGCTATAGTGCCTGGATTGCTGAGTACTATGTATGCAATCTAGAGGAACACATTTGCTGTGTTGCCACCTTTCTGGAAGATGATGCTTTGGGGCTTTCTTCTTAAAGCAAAATATTTCACTTTTACAATTTTGAGACTATGAAGGGTGGTGTCCTGCTGGTTCTTGTGATGCTCTCAAGCTGTCTTTTCTCTTGTTCTGTTTATTCTCAGGAACAAAGTTCTCCTCTGCTGATTTTTTTGCAGTCAGAAATTTTACTGGTGTTTCCTTTCTGACCCAAATCAAAACATTTGAAATCTTTCTGCTGGCCTCTTTGTTCCTGATTCTCAACACAGATCTAGTTACAAGGGCCCAACAGCAGTCATGCCACCACCTCAATGCTATCAGTTCATTATGAGCAATAGAATATTGATAACTAAAATACTTAGAATTAACCTAATTATATGGTTGAGTTGTATCATGTAGTAAATGTTTGCTATTCTTAGTTTTGTTTTATTGTCAGTACTGTTCTTTTAGTATCTGGACAGTGTTCAATATTTTACTTTGAGGCATTTCAATTGCATTTATTTTTACTGTAGAAATGATTACAGACTAAAAGATAGGGTAGAAAGATCAATGCAGTGATAGGGCAAATGAACTCTAAACCACAAAGCATTTAATACAATGCTATTGCAGTAGCAATGGAGATAATTCTCTCCCAATTATTTCAAAAGCAGATAGAAATTTTTAGAGGAAGATATCTTCCTGATATGGTTTTATAGCATAATAGGAAAAATCTATAATGCAGAAATTGATTAATATAATTCAAAAATGAATATGACATATGTTATATCATATACATTTAATATGAATAATTCAGGGAATTTCTTCATTTCTGAGCACCAGCATTATTACAAAAAAGAACAAATGTGCTAGAGAGATGTACTTTCACAATAACCCATGAAATAAAATATGTAATTCTTTCCTGAGTAAATGTGTCTCATTGTGCTAATTAGAAAGAATAATAGTTGTTCAAAAATTGAAATAACACTATTTTTCTTCATGAACTATTAGTAGGAATATAGTATCAAATCAGTGTTGTATTTCTCTTTAAGGTCATGTTAGTGAATATGATAGTATTGTTGTGGGTGATGGGGTCCTAGATGGGTTCCTAGGTTCTTGTGCATAACAAACAAGGAATTGGGCATGGAACATGATGGTAAGGAAGACAGAAGCAAAGTTTCATTAGATAGTTGTATGCTCAGAGTAAGTGTGCTTGTTCAGGAAAAAGGAAAATGACATGAGTGCTGAGGACATGTGTTTAGGGATTTGAAATGTTGCATGAGGTCTAGGGCACCTCCCCTTGTGTCTCACAGAACATGACTGACAGGGTACTGATTCACGTGAGCCATATTTATTGTGCATGACTTTTTCCATAATTCATTGCATGAGGTGCAGTCTCTATGCAGGAAACTCCAATGAACTCCAGGTGAAGAAAGGTTTCTGTGTGCCATGCAGGAGGCCTGACACACAAGCATCCTAGTTTAGAAATTTGGAATTTTCCAGTGCAGGATCTGGGGTGTTTGTTTTTCTTATGTTGTCTCTGGGTAGTAAGCCTCAGTACAAAGATCAGGGAGTTGGTGATGGAGTTTTGCCCAACATTAGGTGAGTGAAAGGGAGTGGTCCAGCTGGAAGTGGAAGAGAGCAGCCCCATAACCCCAATTGTATTATCTATATTATTCCTCCCCACAGAGATCTTGTCCCCAAAATCTTTAAAGGATGCTGAAGGTAGAATGTCCCTCTTCTATTGGTGCTTTCTGCTGAATAGGGGTTCTGACCTTATCTATGTAGAGATCTGGGAACACTGGCCCTGCCTGATGGATAAGGGAGCTATACTCCCAATGATAATTCATTGATGAGCTATACATATGAAGGCTTGTTTTGGTGCTTCACTTGAGTCATCATCCATAGTTTAATGGCTATTTAACAAGCAGGAACAAATTTGACTAAGGGATTAGGTATAAATTTTCCACATAGTAAGGTTGTGAGAAACATAGGTAACTATACTAATTCTTTGTTAGTTCATTAGAAAGAATAGTTTGTGTTGTTATTGTTTGATTATCTGATCATTTTTTATGCCTAGATTTCATAACTTGAACTACTTCTAAGTTAACAATATGTAATACATAGACTAATGTTGATTTCTTTTTTTTTTTGAAATTCTGTATTACTTTTACCTTTTTTCTGTTTTGATTTTTTAAAATAAAAAAAAAACCTAATCAAGGGAATACCTAGTGGCTAATAGAATGGGAAGGGATTGGTTATTGTGTGCTACAGCTCTCTGGGGTCCAATAAACAATCGTGCATAGTCCTGTCCAGTTTGCTGGAAGACACAAGAAGGGGTTAATGCTACACAAAAAGGAAAGTCCTTGAGTCTGAAGAGAAATTATTTTCAGTAGTAAACATGGGTGATCTGATGGTTTCATTTTCTCAGACAAAGTCCCAAAGACTGAAAGGGCCCATAAAACACGGAGAACCTTCAGTAGTTCTGTTTTCCCAGTGTATAAAATTTCTTTTGGTATCTACTAACACTCATTCAGTCAAGTTTTCATAACAGAGGAATATCAGTCACTGGTCATAAACCTTCACATGAAAATATAACCATTTTGCATCTGGAAATAGCTTCCGTGAGACCCACAAGTGGTGTTTAAGGGATGCAGCTTGGTTTAACTGGATACCAACATGGTCCTGTGAAGGCTTATCATAAGGATTTGATTGCAAAGACAGTTTCTTAATGTGACAAAAACTTGACTCTGACCCTAATCTTGAGTCCTCTTTGTACAGAGGGGTATTTGAAACTTTGCACAGAGGGGTGTCTGAAATGGGTATCAGTCCCTAAACTGGTGATTTTGTGGAACAAGCCTGAATAAAGCTACTATGATATCACCTAGGAGGGTAACAACTGCCCCAATAAGGGTACCCTGGTCATTTCATTGACATAGAAATCATATGGATTATCTAAGAACATTAATTGAAAGGGATGGCCTCCTTCATATTTGGGGTGGTAGGCCATATTCCAGGAACTCAGAGTCATGCTGGGATGGGCTCAGTATCACCAGCAGTCCTTGACTGTTTGGGTTAATAGAATTTAATAACAGTTGGGTTAGATTTAATGTTTTGTATAAATATTTGCTACCTATTATCTGTCCCAGAGCCAAACCTTGAGCAACCAAAGAAAATTACAAGAAGTGTTTAAAGGATCTCAAGATTGAGTCATGGCAAGCAAAAGAGTAACAAAATTAGACACAGAAGACAAGCAAGAAAGGACATTGTACCCAGGATTGGGCTTGTTTTCCCTTTTAGTTAGATGGAACAAAATGTTTTACTTATCTGACTCAGCAGGTTGTTTGGTACTTTTTATTCTGAAAAGAAACTTGAGACCATTCACTGGTTTGTGGGTGTATGAGGTTTATGGTCTTTCTTCTTTATTTTCAGGTCTTTAAGATTTTGAGCCACAGTCTGTGCAAAGAGGCCAGGGCTATTTCTAAATCCTGGAGGCAAGAGAGTTCAAGTACACTGTTGGCAGCATCCAGTTAAGGGATCCTCCCATTTAAAGGCAGACAAGTAGCAAAAGCTAGTGTTCATGGAAACATAAAAGAAGTCATCCTTGAAATAAAGGACAGAGAACTAGTTAGTGTTTCCAGAATCTGTGTAAAAAGGGTGTATTCACTAAGGTGTGACTGGTGTCTCACTGATTATTCTGAGATCTTGTACTAGATAAAATTCTGATGGCTTTACTACCAGGAAAATTAATGTATTGCATAGGAACTGGTATGACACAAGCAACCACGTAGCCAAAAATTTATCAATAATTGGCTTTAACTCCAGTCTAGCCTCTCTTTTAAGATGGTAATGCCTTTTGTGAAGGTATAGATTATGGTCCTTGAGCTTACTGATTAAAAGGTGCCATTATAACGTGCTTGGGATCAATTCTTGGCAGTGGAATCAGACCTGATGGGCTGGCTAGGTGCCTAGCAACTAGAACACAAGTTGCCAGAGGTTTGAGTGATGGAGTGACCCTGAGCATGAAAAGTGTATCTCTTTCAATTACTGGTGTAGCATTCCCTTGTAAAGCTGAATTTCTTGAGATCCAGATGCCAGATGTCTTTGGCCTCAAATAGGCACTAGTACTGCTTTCTTTGGACCTTCGAATCTACCCCTTTGTCCACAATCCATCTCCCTTACAGGAGTCTGGAGTTGGGATTGTCATACTGGCTGGACACCTGTAGCCCATTATAGAATTATCTAATGCCACGTCTAAGGAGGGATAATAAGTGTTTTCACTGTGAGAGCCTATTATAGGGTAGCTCCTTGAGAAATGTCTTGCCAATCAAAAGTAGTCTAAGTCCGTCTTGCCTTAAACAAAGAATCGGATAAGTTACAAATGCTGCCATAAGTTTATTTGAAAGTGTAGGGTGAATGAATATGGAAGAGATCAGCTCTACAGAGTGAACTTGGGTCAAACAAAGAGAAAAAGTGGGTAAAATAAAAAATAAAAGTACATCTCACATCTGAGAAACATGGCATGGGCTTTTGTGAAAACTAATGCTTGTGACCGTCTGTGATGGCTGGAATTCTTTCATGCTATCTACAACTCCTGGGAATTCTTGAGATGTTCGGCATACAGAGTCCTGATGTTGCCCTGGGATCTTGTATTAGACAGGTCCTGCTCATTTCCCCCAGCCAGGTTTTCCACACCTATCTTCTACATCAAGTCTTCAAGGAAACCCTGATAAATTTTTCCTGCATAAGTGCATCTTGGGAGAACTTGGTTGACAGATGTGAGAAATTTGACAAATGGTCTTCAGTCATAACAGAGCCTATCAGTCCCAGCTAGTTTTTCCCCTAGCCATTGCAAGTAGGTCAGGTGGGGCTAGCTTACTTCCAAACGTCTGAGGAAAGTCTAGTGGGTAAGGAGATGACAGTCTGAGAATACGATGAGTTCCTAGAGAAAGAAACCAAACAATTTGCCAAGGCTATTTGAGCCTTTAATAGCCTAGGAGAGTTGTGGTTCTGAACCTCACTGCTGCCAGTAGCCAAGGCAGGATCTACCTTTAAAAATTGAGCTCTTTTTCAGTCTTTCCATCACTTTCTAACCCATTTCTCTGCCCCCAACTTCCCTGTATTCCTGCTAACTCATCACAAAAGTACCTGAGTTTCCTGGCAGATGACGCTTCCCAGCTGGAAGTCACTTAGCAGATACAGATCACATCCCAGTTTACACAGGGAGATACACTTGAGCTAAATTTAACATAAGACCACCAGAACCAAATGAAGTGGAGGGAGGAAGCAAGCTAGCATTAGAGAATGAACCCTCAGATGCTCCAGAGGTGGGAAAAATACTACCCTTAGGTAGGGCTTGGTAAGTAGCTCTACAATTCAAGAATGTCATGGCAGATAGGCAGGAAGGGTTGGAGTGAGACCCCTCCCACAGACTTGAGGTCCTCTCCTACTGGCTAAGAAAACAGAGATACATGCTTCACCTTATTCTTCCCACAAGCTGGAACATACTAAGAACTATATCCAGAGCCATGATAAAACTTCCCAAATTTCTCAGCCCCCTAATAACTAACATCAGAAAAAGATAAAGGATTTGAATTTTCTGACAGAAGTAAGCCTGAATGAGAGAGAAGGAACAGGAAGGGGATTGGTGCTCTCCAATGGGAGAGAAAATGAAAGGAAAAAGGAAACCAGTGGTCTTCTCTTTTTGAGTCTTTACATTTCACAGGTCCTGTGGATGAAGTCAGTTATCACCTGAGTGACCACTTGAATCTGTATAATGTAAGGCACGTACTTAGCTACCTGAAAAGGGAACTGTTGCAACAGGCAGACAAAGTTTATGCACTTTGAGACACACACACACACACACACACACACACACACACACACACACAGTGAGAGAGAGAGAGAGAGAGGGAGAGAGAGAGAGAGAGAGAGAGAAAGAGAGAAAGAGAGAGAGAGAGAGAGAGAGAGAGAGAGAGAGATTACAAGAGCAGTTTTGAGGGTCTTATCTAAAGTGATTAAGACCTCAAAGACCTCAAAATGTTCATGAT